>LPNX010990983.1:25000-31010 GCA_001517045.1 Pseudotsuga menziesii | reverse complement strand
AATTTGATTCTGCATCCAACGAGTACCCACATTGCATACTTTTGACGGACCCCGCTACCCCAAAAACAAGAAATACCTGAAAAAACGTGATGATGATGTCATCGTCACATTTTTCAGGTATTTCTTGTTTTTGGGGTAGAGGGGTCCATCAAAAGTATGCAGTGTGGGTACTCGTTGGATGCGGAATCAAATTCCGCATCCAACAAGCTCTCCTGATCGAAATTTGAGTAAAAACACAATGAGATATGTCGAAAATACGAACAAAAAAAGTAGTTTTTTTTAATGACAAATATGTCAATTCAACCATTATGGTTGACTTATTTTATTGAAATTCTATTGGTTCTTGAATTCCAACTCACAAAAACTTATTTTGGCACGTTTTCTTATGAGGCCCATTTTAGACCCCAAATTTCCTCTAATGTAAATTGCTCACTAAACCCTAGTTCCATCTCATTATTTGTCAACCCTGGTGATAGCATACAAATTGGTGTTCATGAAAGCCTAGTTGGTTTCCGATTTGTACATGTCCATGTGTTTCTATTTCCCTCTCTTAACTTGTAAATTGCTCACTAAACCCTAGTTCCATCTCATTATTTGTCAACCCTAGTGATAGCATGCAAATTGGTGTTCATGAAAGACTAGTTGTTTTCAGATTTGTACATGTCCATGTGTTTCTAGTTCCCTCTCTTAACTTGTAAATTTCTCACTAAACCCTAGTTCCATCTCATTGTTTGTCAACCCTAGTGATAGCATGTAAATTGGTGTTCATGAAAGCCTAGTTGGTTTCCGATTTGTACATGTCCATGTGTTTCTAGTTCCCTCTCTTCACTTGTAAATTGCTCACTAAACCCTAGTTCCATCTCATTATTTGCCAACCCTTGTGATAGCATGCAAATTGGTGTTCGTGAAAGCCTAGTTCGTTTCTGATTTGTACATGTCCATGTGTTTCTAGTTCCCTCTCTTAACTTGTAAATTGCTCACTAAACCCTAGTTCCATCTCATTATTTGGCAACCCTAGTGATAGCATGCAAATTGGTGTTCGTGAAAGCCTAGTTGGTTTCCGATTTGTACATGTCCATGTGTTTCTAGTTCCTTCTCTTAACTTGTAAATTGCTCACTAAACCCTAGTTCCATCTCATTATTTGGCAACCCTAGTGATATCATGCAAATTGGTGTTCGTGAAAGCCTAGTTGGTTTCTAATTTGTACATGTCCATGTGTTTCTAGTTCCCTCTCTTAACTTGCAAATTGCTCACAAAATCCTAGTTCCATCTCATACCTTGTCAACCCTAGTTGGTGCATGCAAATTGGTGTTCATGAAAGCCTAGTTGGTGCTTGCAAGTATTGGTGATCATTTGTTTTTAGTTCCCTCTCTTAACTTGTAAATTGCTCACTAAACCCTAGTTCCATCTCATTATTTGTCAACCCTAGTGATAGCATGCAAATTGGTGTTCATGAAAGCCTAGTTGGTTTCCGATTTGTACTTGTCCATGTGTTTCTAGTTCCCTCTCTTAACTTGCAAATTGCTCACGAAACCCTAGTTCCATCTCATACCTTGTCAACCCTAGTTGGTGCATGCAAATTGGTGTTTATGAAAGCCTAGTTGGTGCATGCAAGTATTGGTGATCATGCGTTTCTAGTTCCCTCTCTTAACTTGTAAATTTCTCACTAAATCCTAGTTTCATCTCATACCTTGTAAACCCTAGTGATAGCATGCAAATTGGTGTTCATGAAAGCCTAGTTGGTTTCTGATTTGTACATGTCCATGTGTTTCTAGTTCCCTCTCTTAACTTGCAAATTGCTCACGAAACCCTAGTTCCATCTCATACTTTATCAACCCTAGTTGGTGCATGCAAATTGGTGTTCATGAAAGCCTAGTTGGTGCATCCAAGTATTGGTGATCATGTGTTTCTAGTTCCTTCTCTTAACTTGTAAATTGCTCACTAAACCCTAGTTCCATCTCATACCTTGTCAACCCTAGTAATAGCATGCAAATTGGTGTTCATGAAATCCTAGTTGGTTTCTAATTTGTACATGGCCATGTGTTTCTAGTGCCCTCTCTTAACTTGTAAATTTCTCACTAAACCCTAGTTCCATCTCATTATTTGGAAACCCTAGTGATAGCATGCAAATTGGTGTTCATGAAAGCCTAGTTGGTTTCCGATTTGTACATGTCCATGTTTTTCTGGTTCTCTCTCTTAACTTATAAATTTCTCACTAAACCCTAGTTCCATCTCATAACTTGTCAACCCTAGTGATAGCATGCAAAGTGGTGTTCATGAAAGCCTAGTTGGTTTCCGATTTGTACATAGCAATGTAATTAAATGTATATTAAACTAAAAACATCAAGAAATGTAAATTTCAACAACTCGAGAGCTTGTTATTTTCCGAACTCTATTTGTTGGTGTCTAACGACACCATTCTTGGCACCTCCAATGTGCCGTAGATGGTGTTTGTATCCTAGGCACACGAAAGGCTAGACATTAGTAACATCATACAAAAAAAAACAGAATGCAATGAAAATGTGCAAACATGATTTATAGATAACTCACCCGAGGTTGTACGATCATGGTTATAGTGTCCAGTATCCTCTACATAATATTATGTCTGTGAATGGTATCTGTGAATCATAGGTTTATTACATTGGGAATAAAGTAAGGCCAAATAATTGAAATTGTGATTCAGAGTTCACTTTAAAGGTTAAATAATGCACTTGACAATGCACTCATACAAGTAGGCCATATGAATCGTCTCTGGTGCCGACGGTGTCCATCAATCTTTCGTGCTCTATATGAGGTAGCAAGTATCGTACATGTGACCTATTTTTGTGACCAAGTGTACGCAGCTTGATTTTTATACCAACTACTAGGTTGGTGAAGTGGTATACAATAGTTCCTAGTCTATAATCCTGATATACATACCCACCCTTCATTTTCTGTTGTGCTGCAAGTGTCAAGTACTCCCCTTTTATAACCATCAAGCCGGTTGGGAATTCAATATTTTCATCATCTGTAATAGGTTCTAGAATGGTTTATTTCCCCTCTAAGCAATGTGCCAACCAATAGTCAGAACCCCATTCATTATCTTTTGTGGCAACCACTGCATATATCTGACCTGTGAAAGGAAATAGGTCGAGTTAACAATATATTTTGTAAATAAGGTCTTGCATTTCTAATTTCTACATAAATTAAATTCTACATAGGTCAAGTAAACAATACATAAATGCATTTTCTAATTTAGGTACTACTCGTGTACCTGCTTGTATGAGATCCGATATGTGATCATAGTCTGTAGAAATATGTGTCTGATCATCTTCCAAATGGTCTATTTCATTAACCTCGTTGAAATTGGTGCCAAGTGTCACTCAATCACATGCATCAACGGTATCTGTATCTTCACAATCATCCCATTCACCGATGCTACAAGAACTGCAAAAGCAAGCCTTCAATCTTGTTCAAATTTGTAGGGCTGAGTTGTTTGAGCTTCTAATTGAATGAAACTGTCGAGTTCCATGCACTGTGTTCACCCGATGTGTTTGTGATCGGTCAAAATTTGTCACCTCTCATAATATTCTTCACACTAAGTGTTTCCTTGTTGCTTGTTCTCCCATGACGGATGCACACCATTCGACTATAGATGCAGTGTCTCGAAGGCAAGCACCTGTAAACTTCATCTCTTCCCTTCGAAGGGAAGTTTTAATGCATGCACCAGCACCATCATGCTTTCCTTTTCCATGACCAGTTTCAAAGTAGTTCCATACATGTGGCACCTTGTATTTTATGTGCAACAAACACAACCATTCAAATACACGTGCATTCTTGAACTGTCTAGCACAACCATCTTACCAAATGAAATGATGATAAAATGGCATATCCATAGCTATCATATGATCATAGAATAATTTAAAGCAATGTTGCACATAATGGATTTCATGGGCCCGATCGTCACTTATGTAGAAGTGACTTCCTTTCAGTATCACACGTTTCTCTTCATTGCTATCTTTCCCATGTCGATACATGATATCATTATGCTCACCTGCTCTGAGTGATAGTATTGACTTTGTATTTCATTTTGTGGTTGTAGGGTGTAATTTTCCACAAAGTCAACCACTGATAGTCTTGTTCCGAGAGGGAAGGTGTCCCAGCATATTCTGAATTGCCCATCTTGCCACCGTGCCATATCGACATGTTGAATGTACTATTAGATCTTTCCATGAAACTCTGGAATAAAATTACATACTCACACCTAGTACATGAATATTAATATGTCAATAAACCACATAAAAAATGTGTACATGAATATTAATATGTCAATATTCAACAATTTACCTGTGAAGTCACCAATTTAATCTTCATGCTTTCTTTCCCATCATGTAGCTGATATGTCTCATACTGATAGTTCTGATTCTCGACAATTGCATTCCTGAATGCTTGATCTTCACTTTCATGCATGCAATCAGACCATAATGATATCCCACCACAATTGTTGCAAGAACCGTCTACACATTGTTTTAAGTAATGTGTCTGCCCATCTTGCCTCAGACACATTATGCTATGGATGAAATCTTTGGATGACATGTACTATACTTGAGCATTCCTGCACATGGTTAGGATGCAAAAAACGACGTATATGTGCAAATTTATGGTAATATAGGTCAAACTCTATGTGGTATCTATAACAACAAGTGTTTCGGATGGTATTGATTCTAACATACCAAGGCTTGCATTTTTCAAAATATCTTTTCCCAAACCTTAGCTCTACGTGGGAAACTTTAAAAATCTCGAACAATTGAGTTTGTGTCATGTCAAGATCATGTTTAACATGAGGTTCATTGTTTCTAGAACCCCTACAATGTTTTAACACATCCTTCGTGTTAGAAGAAGGCCTAGTGTTATCATGCCAAAACTTTTGCATTAAGCCCTTCACTGCTTCGACTAACTTCATGTCTTTGCGGGGAAACCTACCGCTAAATGCCCATAATCTTTCCGTCTGTCCCTCTACATCAAGGTTGTCTCTTCTTACTGAATATTTTTTAAGTGTCTTTGGATGTAAAGGTACAATTTGTGATGTGCATTTAAGAAAACGACGTTGTCTTGTGGATCTACATACAATTGATTCATCCAATACACGATGAGCCACATTACAGTCTTGTGAACGAGTTTTTTTACCAATCGATGTGAATGCAGCAACAAGAGATTTAACAATGTGATTACTTGATTCGATATTCTTCATTGTTTTTATGCCTAAATTTCTTCTAACAGTTGCCATATTTCTTGATTTAAACAAAGCTAAAAACAATTGGCATTTACTGGATTCGGATTTGCTATCAAAATATTGTTTCATTATTTGAGAACAATGACGAAGGATAGTGCGTTTAGCCACCTTACCTTCCATGGAAGTCAATCCACTCCCATCCACTTGTATTCGTTTAGGAGTTCTCTTTCGTTTTGATGCAAAATTTGTTGCCGTTTGAAATGCTAGAGTGACGTTTACATCCACTACAGGCTGACAACTTTGATTAGGAGATTGAACCACCAACCATGGTTGTTGCTAAGTCACATTTGCATCGGGAGTGACATAATTATTAAACTCTTCACAAGATTTTCCGTTTACTAATGGATCAATAATATCAACTTCCGTATAACCAACTTCCTTTAATGTTGCATTATCTTCCTCAGCCTCTACGTCAAGAATCTGTTGAGGGGGAATGGGAACTATTTCCTCATGTAATGAATGCCGACAATTTCTTGAATCTTCCCTCTTTTTTTCTTTTTTCTTTTCTGCTTCTTCCAGTGTAAGCACCTTCCTTGCTGAGTTTCAACCTCTAATACGTACATTCCCCATTGAAATCCACCCAAACCTGTACAATACTATGGAATTATGTAAGTAACAATTAAATTGCATGTTGAACAGTTCTCTGTGCACGTGTTCAGACGAATTATGTCTTTTGATACAGTAAACCTAACCCACAGCACGCAACCCAACATTTTTTATACAACACATAACGCATA
>LPNX010990983.1:17500-22500 GCA_001517045.1 Pseudotsuga menziesii | reverse complement strand
TGGTGATGATGATGAGGATGAGGGTGGTGATGATGATGATGATGATGAGGATGATGGTGATGATGATGGTGATGATGATGAGGATGAGGGTGGTGATGATGATGATGATGAGGTTGATGATGATGATGATGATGATGATGATGATGACGATGATGATGATGATGAACAATGATCGTGATGATGAGGAGGAGGATGACTATGATGATGAGGAGGAGGATTAGCGTGATGATGATGATGATGATGATGATGACGATGACCATGATAATGATGATGAGCATGAGGGTGATGAGGAGGATGAGGATGATGATGGTGATGATGATAATGATGATGAGGATGGTGATGGTGATGATGATGATGACAATGGTGATGATGATGACGATGATGACGATGATGACGATGACGATGAACAATGATGATGATGATGATAATGGAGGATGATGGTGATCGTGATCATGATCATGACGATGATGATGAACAATGATGGTGATGATGATGAGGACGAGGATGATGACTATGATGATGATGATCAGGATGATGACTATGATTATGAGGATGAGGAAATGTATCTCTGCATATTCTAAACTTCTCATCCTGCCATCGTGCAAAGTGGACATGTTGAACATATTGATGTGTCTTTTCAATAAATTCCTTAATGAAGACACTAAATTATACATGTTGACACAAAATGATCTCAATATCAAGGTCTTTTTGTAAGTAAGGAATGAAATGCAACTGTTCAAACATAAATTTATAGATAAAAGCATGTACCTGAGATGTCACCAATTGTTTTTTTTGCTTTCTTTCCCTAGGACTATTTCATAGGTGATATATTTGAAACTTTTCATGTTTGTAACCATATTCCCAAATTCATTGTCTCCAGTCTCGTGCATACATTGGCTCAATAATGCCATTCCAGCATAGTTGGAGCAAGTTCCATCCAAACATGATTCTGCATGGTAAGTTTGCCCCTTAGGCCTATTGCACATGATACTATGAATGAATTCTCTTGATGAAGTCGACGGTATTGTCAAGGAGAAATCCTGCACATGGTTAGTATGCAACACATGACGAATGTAAAAAAATGTTTCATAGTAATATTCATATTCTACATGGTATCTACAACAACAAGTGTTATGAAGAGTATTTATTCTAACATACAAGGGCTTACATTTCTCAAAATATCTTTGCCCCAAATTCAATTGTCTATGTTCATTCCTAAATTTCTCGTATAGTTCTGTCTATGTTATATCAAGAAGATGCTTAATATGTGGTTCACGGTCCTTTGAACCCCTTCTCAATTTTAGTACATCCTTCTGGTTTGAAGAAGGCCTTGTGTGATCATGCCAAAAACTCTGCACTTGTCCCTTTACTGCATCAACTAGCTTCATGTCACGACGTAGCAACCGACCAATAAAATTTGTCTGGGCAGTTGTGTCAAGATGTTCTCTTCTAATAGAATACCTATGGAGGGTTTTTACATTCAAATTAACTAGTTTAGATGTAGGCTTGAGAAAACAAAGGACCGTGGTGTTCTTGTTTACAATTTCTTGTGACAACACATGACGAGCCGCATTGCGGTCCTTTGACTGTGTATTCTTACCAATTTTACCAAAAGCATCTACTAAGCTTTTAACTATATGAGAACTTGGTCCAGAAGTCATTATCATATTTATCCCTAATGATTTCCTAACAATATTCATGCCCCTAGATTTTAACAATGATAAAAATAATCTACATTTATCTCCATCACATGTAGAAACAAAATATTTATTTAGTATCTATTGAGTTTGATAAGCAATACTACGTTTAGATAGCGTACCTTTAATGGAATTGAGGAGTCATTCATCAACTTGTATACGCTTCGGATTTCTTCAACGTGTGCTTTTTAATGGAGGTAAGGGGGTTGGATTTCTATCATATAGTGCATCAACAATACGCTCTGGCATTTCAGTAGCAACTTGTTGTCCTTCATTCTCTTCCTGGTAGTTGGATGGTGGAAGTCCAACATCCTCATCGATGGTCCGAATAATATTGTCTTCTTCACCAGTAGGCTCCATGTCCAACGCCTCTTCAACAATAGGCTCCATGTCCAACGCCTCTTCATGAGCTTCGTCTTGAGATGGTAACTTATCACTTTGACTTGATGTGGGATTTGAAACATCCCCTAATGAGCACCTACGTTTTGCTTCTTGAATACTTCCATGGGGTACTTGTTCAACAACTATTGTGGAAATCGAAGGTCCCTCTAGTGAATGCTTCCTTTTTTCTTGTGCTGGATTAATAGGATGAACCACCGTATCCTCTATAATTGGATTTGGATTAGTTTCCAAAGAAAGCCTCTAATTCATCATGTCTATTCTTTTCTTTTCTTTCTCTTCTTCGATGACTTCTTGAGGTCTCTTCTTCCTTGCTGATTTTCTTCCTCGGTTACATACATTCCCCATCACCACAATGATCAATTCAATATAGTTTGTTTTTGTTGCTCCTCAATTACAAGCTTTCAAACCTTTAACTTGCTTTATAACTATTGATCCTTCAAGGTGCTTCAATCTTCCTTCTCAATTGTTCATATTTCCCATCAAAACAATAATGAACGGGAAAATTTACCTTTGGTTCTCTTGAATAATAAGCAAATGAAAGTTAAATCATAAATTGTTCCTCAAGTTGATTCTCTTGTACAATTGTGTATATCCACCATCACCATGAAATGACATTGAAGCTTGATATCTTATCCTGTGTGCTCCTCAACCATGAAAGATGTCCTCAATGCTACACCTGCATAACAAAAAGAATGATTGAGAATGTGTACTATGAGTATTTCCACAGGCGGGCTCGTGCTCTTAAAAAAAAAGCACGGTAATCGGATTTTCGTAAAAACAGAGTGAAGTTGCTTTCGGACAAAAACAATTCACTATTTTTACAATCCTAAAACGCGCACGCGTTATATAGATTAAAAACACGTACGCGATTTGTATAAGTAAAACGTGCACGCGATATGTTTAAGCACAATTAACAGGGTGGGTGCACGGCTAAGGCAACGAATAAAATCATAAGAAAAAAAATGTTTTCTATGGTTAGCAACAAAGCAAATGTTTTTAGTGTTCCCCTCTTTTCATGCATATAAATGTTTCTCTCTATAGCTCCAATAATCCCTACATACCCCTACCTCTTTCTAAATATACCTCCCTCATTCTCTCTGCATCCCTCCCTATATGTTTCTTTCTCTCCCTTACTCCATCCCTCCCTCTCTCACCCTGAGGATGATGATGATGAAGACAAAGATGATGATACTGATGGTGATGAAGACAATGATGATTATCATGATGGTGATGATGATGATGAAGATGATGATGATGATGATGATGAAGATGACGATGTTGATGATGATGAAGATGATGATGATGTCGACGATGATCATGATGATGAAGACGATGATGATCTGTTGATGATGATGATCATGGTGATGAAGACGATGATGATGAACATCATGGTGATGATGATAATGATGAAGAAGATTGGCACGATGGTGATGAAGAAGATGTTGATGATTATGATGGTTATGAAGAAGATCATGACGATGGTGATGAAGAAGATCATGATGATGGTGATGAAGACGATGATGATGAACATGATGATGATGATATGATGATGATCATGATCATGATGGTGATGATTATGATGATCATGATCATGATGATGAAGACGATGATGATGATGATGATGATGATGATGGTTATGATAATGATGGTGATGATGATGATGATGATAATGATGAACATGATGATGGTGATGATGACGAACATGATGATGGTGATGATACTGAACATGATGATGATGATGATAATGATCATGATTATGATGATCATGATCATGATGATGAAGATGAACATCATGATGATGATGATAATGATCATGATGTTGATCATGATTATGATGATCATGATCATGATGATGAAGACGATGATAATGAAGGAGATGATGATGAGGAAGACGATGATGATGAACATCATGATAATGGTGATGATGATGATTATGATTATGATGATGATGATGGTCATGATGGTCATGATTATGATGATGATGATGATGATGATGATGATCGTGATGAAGAAGATCATGATCATGGTGATGAAGATGATGATGATGAACATGATGACGATGATGATGGTGATGATGATGATCATGGTGATGAAGACGATGATGATGATAATGATGAACATGATGATGGTGATGATTATGATGACAATGATCATGATGATGAAGACGATTATGATGATGATGATTATGATTATGATGATCATGATCATGATGATGAAGATGATGATGATCAACATGATGATGATGATGATGATGATGATGGTTATGATGATGATGATGGTGATGATGATGATCATGGTGATGAAGACGATGATGATGAACATGATGATGATGATGATGATGATGATGATATTGATGAACATGATGATGGTGATGATGATCATGATCATGGTGATGAAGACGACGATGATGAACATGATGATGGTGCTACTAATGATGAACATGATGATGATGATGATGATGATGTCATCATCATCATCATCATCATCATCATCATCACGATGATGATTATCATGATGATGGTTATGATTATGTTGATGATGATGATGATGGTCATGAGGAGGAGGATGATCACGGTGATGAAGACGATGATGATGAACATGATGATGATGATGATGATGATGATGATAATGATCATGATGATGATCATGATTATGATGATCATGATCATGATCATGAAGACGATGATGATCAACATGATGACGATGATGATGATGGTTATGATGATGATGATGGTGGTGGTGACGATGATGAACATGATGATGGTGATGATGATGAACATGATGATGATAATGATCATGATGATGATCATGATCATGATGATGAAGACGATGATAATGAAGAAGATGATGATGATGATGATGAACATCGTGATAATGGTGATGATGATGATGATGATGATG
>LPNX010990983.1:10000-15000 GCA_001517045.1 Pseudotsuga menziesii | reverse complement strand
GATGATCATGATGATGAAGACGATGACGATGATGATCAACATGATGATGATGATGATTATGAAGATGATGATGAAGACGATGATGATGATGAACATGATGAAGACGATGATCATCATCATCATCGTCGTCTTCATCATCTTCATCATCATCATCATCATGTTGATCGTCATCATCTTCATCATCATGATCACCGTCATCATGCACATCATCATCATCATCATCCTCATTATCATGGCGTTCACCATTGTCATCTTCATCATCATCATCATCATCACCATCATCTTCATCGTCATCAACACGCTCATGACACGTCTTAGAGTTACATAACACACTCGCGTTTTATAGTTATATAACACGCACGCATTTTGTAGCTATATAACATGCTCAAGTTATGTAGTTATATAGTTATGTAGTTATGTAGTTATATAGTTATATAGTTATGTAGTTATGTAGTTATGTAGTTATGTAGTTATATAACGCTCAAGTTATGTAGTTATTTAAACATTCCAATTCACTTGTTCACATGTCACTAATAGTCCTATGTGTATGGTTTGGAATTTGCTTTAGTAATACCAAACCTGTGCTATGGTACATGATAAACCATAGCTAATTAGGCATTTCCCCCATTTTCTAAAGAAGTCATTCTTTACACACTCGTTACAGTATGCTACACACAGTCAATTTTGATGAAATCTTAAACATAAATAGAATTTTTTCTGCAGATTCTAAATATGTAATTTTTATAAAAAAAATATTATGTTTTCCTATTTGTTTTCAATTTCTATTATGTCTTAACTCCTTAACTCAAAATACATGTTGTTCGTGTTATTCCCATAACTTTTTCAATTCGTAATCATTTTAAAAAACAATTATATGGTGCACTAGAAGGCATTGACCTCTACATTCTATAAAAAACCCATTTCATGAATATTTCATTAAGACCTTCAAATGCTGCACCCACAAAAGACGTACCATTTTCGAGGAATGATCACTTAGATAATTATAAAAAAAAATTAAAATTACAAATTTTATTTTCAAAAAATAATGTTGCAGTAGTGTTATATGTTCTCTACATGCCTGCAAAGGTTTGTATCCCGAAAGCATCATTTAGGACCTCAAAGGTTGCACCCACAAAAACATATACCTTATGATTTGCCTAAAAAAATTGATTGTTAGAAAAAATGAAATTTGACATAGTTATAAAAAATTTCAATACATAAACCTTATATATTTGGAAACGTGATTCAATTTCCTACATTTAATCTTTTTTACTCAAAGCAAGATATTTTGTGTAAGTATCTTAAAAAAAGCAATTAAGTTGTGACTATATGTTTTTTACTTATATGTAAGTATCTTTTTTACTTATATGTTTTTTTCATCTTTAGACTATGATGACATAAGTGTCCTATAGAGATTGATTTTATAGCACTGTTTAAAATTTGAAATCAATACTATATATATAATAATTGATAAATGATGAATGGATAACTAGTCACTACATATAGATAACTCATAGTTGATTAATGGATAAAACTATGTCAGAGTTGAACCCGTTTAACTAGAATAATATGAATAATAATAAATATCTTCCATTTCATGGCTATCTCTCAACCATTTATTCTCTCTATTCCTCATATTTGACGGTCTGCACCTTTGGAATGGAAACTGTAAATGTTTTAAATCTAAACATGTTATTTTTATAATATTTCTTTTTAAAAAAGCATATTATCATATATATATATAAGTTATACATTCTCCTTTAACTTCTAAAAGAATTAAAGAATAGAAAACTGTAGAGTAATATAATAAATTATAGAGGAACACTAATATAATAAATTATGGAAAGGAGGTTTTGGAGCTTTAGAGTTATATAAAAATGTAAGGTAAACTCATCATTCCCATATTGTAAAGACCTTAAACAATATTCATCATTCCCATCTTGTAAAGTCCTTAAACAATCTTAGGTGCATCATCCTATACAATCTTAGGTGCATCATCATAATTAGCACTTTTACCTGCACTTCTTAGAGTTAAATTCTAGGCTTTGGTAGACTGATGTTATAGAATATAGAATGGAACTCTTGGCTCAATTAACATTCTCATTAGAAAATCAAATTTCCTTTGTTATATAGTTTGTAAAAACTAACATAAATTCCTTCGTGGTAATTTGTCATTGCACAAAATGGTTCTGCCCATTGCGAAAACTAACATAAACTTTGTAAACTCTTTATCATTTAATTTCCAAGCATCGGTGTCATTAGAATAAACACAGCAATCAATAATGACAATGTGACCAGTTTAGATCGAGCATTTTAGTTTTAGGCCGTTCATGCTAATTTATGTAGTACTAAGGAAAAATATTAAAATGGTTATCATTAAGATTATTATTCCTCGTATTGGTACGTTCAACTTTGGATTATGAAATAGTATGTCATCAAATATTTTGAAATGATTTTTTTAAATATTTTTAATTTGGTAGATCTATCTATTTTTAATAAGAATTATTAATGTATACTATGTTAGATTTTTATTATTTAATCAATATGATCTAGGATCTTATCTCAAAGAATAACATGCACAACAATAATCACAAGAGACAAGAGACACAAAGAGTTTTTCTCGGAGAAACCATAAAGGAGAAAACCCTGCAACTTCCTCAGAGATAGAATGAGCACTAATGGCAGTAGTAAAACCCAAAGATAGAAAGATGATCTTCAACAGTTGTTCTCTCTCACACTTGTGCGAGCTCCTCTTCTATCATCTATGCGCTATAGTTGAGTGAGTGTGTGTTATAAATAGATAGTCTCACTCTCTATTTATACTAGTTTCTGACTTGACAATTACTTACCAGGGCTGACCTCACTGGGAGAGTCTAATAACCCTAGTGCCCCTCAACTATGGGGACTTTGCCCCCCAATCAACAAGGAGGGTTAACCTCTATGACTTTACATGACTTGATTACATTAATGATTTTCCCGATAGGAACATCGGGGACCAATGAAATACAATATATGAAATATACAAGTGAATACATTCTGAAGTTACAAATACATCAACACTTCCTCTTAATTAGGAAGATATTCTCTTAACACAATTCATCAGCACAACTCTTCGTCACTTAATCATCATCAAGGCTGGATCATCATTGGATCATCATTGGATCAACTGTCTCAATCAAATGGTGTTATCTTTCAATTCTACTCGTCACAGAAAGTTCTACAGAGCCATCCCTTTTTCATGTTGGTTGTAGGCCTAGCCTCCATGTAGGTCTTCATCTTCTTCAGCACTTATATCTGACCATGGGAGGAACACATATAGCATCCATGTTAGAAAATCCCGTCCAACACTTATATCTGACCATGGGAGGAACACATCCAGCATCCATGTCAGAAAGGCACGCCCAACACTCACATTTGACCATGGGACGTCCAGTCTGTCACCATATGGGCTGATGCACAATCAAGGACTCGTTTAAAGACACTTTAGATGCCACATAATACTAGAATAAACAAAAAACTCTGACTTTAGGTGACAATTAGGGGTACTTCCCTAACTTATTTGAAGATGAAGTAAAAAGAGAAAAGATAGGAAATTGAATCAGCTTTCATAATATATAGCATTTATGTAAAGAAAATGTGTGTAAATGATTATAAAATTAGTTTCTGTGAAACTGGGTTTTCAAATTTTCAGCACATCTTAACATATATGTTTGTGCGGGTGTAGCAATATATGAGGTACGTGATGTCAATTTGGGATAAAATCTTACAGACATATAAAGGACATATGGACCTAGTGCAACACTATTTATTTAGAATTTTTCATGAATTTTTTTTTTATTATTAATTATTGAAGTCACAAAAGCTTGAAATTAAAACCTTATGTGCGGGTGCAACACTTCAGGGGAAAAAATTAATGAAATCCTTGATTTATAAATATAAGATTGTAGATCTTGATCTCATCTAGTGCACCATATAGTTTTATTGGGAAATGGTGATGGAAATTAAAAGTTATATAACAAACAATCGATGTATGTATTTTTGAAAACAAACGTGTGTCATTTAGAAAAATAATTATAAATAAATAAAACATAGTTTTGAAGGAAAAAATTACATATTCAAAATCATTAGATCGTACTCTACAATATCCTATATTTTCATAAAAAAATATTGTGTATGTCATAGCAAAACATGCCATCTAAATTGAGCATATTGATAGAGTTCTAAAAGACAAGCAATAGCCCTGGTTTATTTGTCCTAGCCAATACGTTCAGTAGTCCAAAGCTATTTCTGAACCTAATGCCAAACCTTATTCCCACCAATTATTTTAATTTTAAAATAACGCAAATGTGTTATAGCTTATTCATATCGTATATGCGATATGATAAAGCTATAACGCATATGCGTTTTGTCTTAACTAATTTGGTTTTGTCCTAACTCATCATTGTTCATCACCCTCATCCTCATCATCATCACCACCCTCATCTGCATCATCATCATCATCATAATCACCCTCATCCTCCTCATCATCATCATAGTCATCCTCCTCCTCCTCCTCATCATCATCATCATTGTTCATCATCATCGTCGTCATCATCATCATCATCCTTATCGTCATCATCATCATCATCATCACCATCCTCATCATCATCATCATCATCATCATCATCATCATCATCCTCCTCCTATTCATCATCATCACTCTCATCCTCATCATCATCATCATGGTCATCATCGTCATCATCATCACCCTCATCCTCATCATCATCATAGTCATCATCCTCCTCATCATCACCATCATTGTTCATCATCATCTTCATCATCACCCTCATCCTCATCATCATCACCATCCTCATCACCATCCTCATCATCATCATCATCACCATCGTCATCACCCTCATCCTCCTCATCATCATCATCACTCTCATCCTCATCATCATCATCATGGTCATCATCATCCTCATCATAATCATCCTCATCCTCATCATCATCATCATCACCCT
>LPNX010990983.1:0-7500 GCA_001517045.1 Pseudotsuga menziesii | reverse complement strand
TTCATCGTCACCATCATCCTCATCATCATCATCATCATCATCATCTTCATCATCACCATCATCCTCATCATCATCATCATCATCATCATCACCCTCACCCTCATCATCATCATCATAGTCATCATCCTCTTCATCATCACCATCATTGTTCATCGTCATCTTCATTGTCACCCTCATCCTCATCATCATCATCACCCTCATCCTCATCATCATCATCATCATCACCCTCATCCTCATCATCATCATCATCGTCGTCATCATCATCACCCTCATCCTCATCATCATCATTCTCATCCTCATCATCATTGTTCATCACCCTCATCCTCACCATCATCAACACCCTCATCCTCATCACCATCACCATCACCATCATCATCATCATCATCATAATCCTCATCCTCATCATCATCATCATCATCACCCTCATCCTCATCATCATCATCATAGTCATCATCCTCCTCATCATCAGCATCATTGTTCATCATCATCTTCATAAGCATAGATAAATGTAAATTGCATATATTCGGTGAGCACTAAATCGCATATGCGATATATCGGAGGTGCGTTATATCGCATTTGCGATATGTCTTTTATACAAAATGTTGGGTGGCGTCCTGTGGACCAGGTTTTACTGTATCAAAAGACATAATTCGTTTGAACCTGCGCACAGAGAACTGTTCAACATGCAATTTTTTATCATTACTTACATAATTCCATAGTTTTCTACATGTTTGGGTGGATTTCAATGGGGAATGTACGTGATAGAGGACGAAAGTCAGCAAGGAAGGTGCTTACACCGAAAGAAGCAGAAAATAAAAAACAAAAAAAGAGGGAAGATTCAAGAAATCATCGGCATTCATTACATGAGCAAATAGTTCCCATTCCCCCTCAACAGATACCTAACGTAGAGGCTGAGGAATATAATGCAACATTAAAGGAACCTGGTTATACGAAAGTTGATATTATTGATCCATTAATAAACGGACAATCTTGTGAAGAGTTCAATAATTATGTTACTCCCGATGCAAATGTGACTCAGCAACAACCATGTTCGGTGGTTCAATCTCCTAATCGAAGTTGTGAGCCTGTAGTGGATGTAAACATCACTCCAACATTTTAAACGACAACAAGTTTTGCATCAAAACAAAAGAGAACTCCTAAACGAATACAAGTGGACGAGAGCGGATTGACTTCCATGGAAGGTAAGGTGGCTAAATGCACTATCCTTCGTCATTCTTCTCAACTAATGAAACAATATTTTGATAACAAATCCAAAGCTGGTAAATGCCAATTGTTTTTAGCTTTGCTTAAATCTAGAAATATGGCAACTGTTAGAAGAAATTTAGGCATAACAACAATGAAGAATATCGAATCAAGTAATCACATTGTTAAATCTCTTGCTGCTGTATTCACATCGATTGGTAAAAAAACTCGTTCACGGGACTGTAATATGGCTCGTCATGTATTGGCTGAATCAATTGTATGTAGATCCACAAGACAACGTCGTTTACTTAAATGCACGTCACAAATTGTGCCTTTACATCCAAAGACACTTAAAAAAAATTCAGTAAGAAGAGACAACCTTGATGTAGAGGGACAAATGGAAACATTATGGGAATTTAGTGGT
This sequence comes from Pseudotsuga menziesii, assembly GCA_001517045.1. Lineage (NCBI taxonomy): Eukaryota > Viridiplantae > Streptophyta > Pinopsida > Pinales > Pinaceae > Pseudotsuga > Pseudotsuga menziesii. Next base: position 5,873 of record LPNX010990983.1, on the reverse strand, counting down.
AGGTTGCCCCGCAAAGACATGAAGTGATCCAAATGGGTTATTTCATCTTAAAAGTTATACTGATCCAATATTAAAGGAAAATGGTACAATGGCTATTAAAAATGGTTATTATATATGGTTTTATTAAAGTTATTGGCTATGGTTTAAAAAACATATAAAATCAAAGCTAAGCTTTATACCATGGTTCGAAGTATAATGAAATGAAGTGCTTGCCACATCTCCCGAAACTAGACTTAGCATATGTTATAACTCCATCAAATGAGTATGGTAAATGGTGCACATACATGGGAATGTCATATAATATAATATGTTGTATTATAACCAAAGTCCGCAAGTTATAACATATATATATATATGACAAGTCATTCATTAACATTTTGAAAAGCCCGTGCAGTTAATCAAATGTCATAGCACGGTTCAACATATGCCATATTGCATGGTTTGGTGACAGTTCATTAACATTTTGAAAAGCCCGCGCGGTTAAGTCATGGGTGCGCAGTTAATAGCCATGTCGCAGGGTTCGTGGTAACATCCAATGTTATGTGAATTGGGTGCGCGGTCAGTTGGTAACACCTGCAACATTTTGTGCATGGTCCAGTCAAAACATCTGGCAGTTATAGCATCCATTACGCGGTTAGTCTAGCAATTTTGCAACGCTTGGCAAGTCAACATTCATAACGCATGGCGGGTATAACATATATGTAACAGATCCATCGCAGCATTTGGTTAGTGGATGGATAGCATATGTTCCATTTATAGTATGGCCCAGATTTGGCGGGATAACATTTGATGCGTACAGTTTTATTGTAACCTTTGGCGGAGTTCCATTTATATCTATTATTTGGCGGAGTCTATCCTTGGTGGATATTCATACGATATGGACATGTGTAACGTTCCATTTATAACATTATATGGTTCCATTTTTCCATTGTATAGCGGAGTTCTGTCACATGGTAGAAATAACGAATGTTCCATTCATAACATATTGTTTGTTGTAACAGAAATGAATGTAACATGTTATGTACAGCCAGTTGAAACGTTTCGATGGAATATGAAAAGACGGGTAGCAGAAGAGTCGAACCCGTTACTTAACCTCCCACTGAACATTGCGACAGGACAGAGGAGATGGATGAAATCTCACCGATAGAACAGAGACTTCAAAATCGGGATTGCACTTTTTCAACCGGAAGTTTGCTGTAACATTTCTCCAGAGTGTTGTTTGTATTTAGAAGTCGACCATTTCTCTGTTATCGTTTGGCTTCTTTATCTTTTGAAGTCCAATTTGTAAGTTCCGGAGAGGAGGTCTTGAAGACTTTATGTCCAGCATTCTGTTTCTGCAAGTGCTGAGGTTGATGCCAGAACCATTTGTACCATTTAAAGCCATTAATTGGATCAGTACCCATTGGAGAGGGACCCGAAGACATAGCCCAGTGAAGGGGGTGAATTCCGTTAACAACTTCTGTGTTTGTGACTCTCTTTTGCTGTTCTCATTTCCTGTTTCTCTTTCTGTTTCAGCTTGTTTCTGTTTCAGTTTGTATTCATTTTCTGTTTTTTTTTACAACATTCAATTAACTGAAAACGTTGTTCATGAATTAAGCAAAGTGATTAACGCATTCTTTTCAAACTTTTTAAATGCACACAAGTTGAGGTCCGACGGATCATGTTATGGTATCAGAGCTGGTTGACTGCTTGTGCAAGTTTGTGAATGCTTACCAGGTCCAGGTTAAAGCGTGGTAAAGGAGAATTAGTTGAAGAAGATCATGAGATTGGCTCAAGGAGAACATTCTCAAGAACCATGTCTTCTCCACGAGGGGAAGAAGAAGGACATACAGAACGGGAAAAACCTGTTATTTCTGAATCTGAGTTTTTAGAGGCTTTTATGAGAATGAAATCCATGATGGAAATTCTACTCGATGAGCGAGCAGAAAGGAAAAAGAAAGAAGAAGGATCTTCATCCAAAGATGCAGAAGTGAAGAAGGAAGAAAAGGGTAAAGGAGTAGGAGGTGATGGTGATCCTCTTGATACTACTCAAACTTTCTCTTCTTCTCATGCTTCTCATTCACATAATGCTAATGCAAATTCTAATATGCCTTATTTCAAATTGGATGTTAAGTTTGAGTTACCAAATTATAATGGAGATTTAGATGCTGAAAAGTTAGACAATTGGATCAAGCAGCTTGAAGTATATTGCAGGGTGCAAGGCATTAATGATGACTCTTCCAGGATTCAATTGGCCACTTTGAGAATGAGTGGAATGGCTCTTACTTGGTGGGAGAGCAAGATTCAGCAAGATCTTTGAAAGAATGGTAAAATTATTTCAGTTTGGAATGAATTCATTGAAGTATTAAGGAAGCAATTTTATCCTTTAGGCCATATTCAACAATTAACCATGGGTTGGCAAATGTTTAGACAAGCTAAAGGACAAAACATTCAAGAATATACTCATGAATTTAGAAAGAGGGCTATTGCATTGAATGTTGCATTAGATACACAGGAAACTCTTCTTAAGTACATTGGTGGCATGCATTCTTATTTGCGACATACTTTGTTGATGTTTAACCCCAGTAATTTGGATGATGTATGTATTCAAGCTACACATTTAGAAGCCAGGGGTAAGCATGATAATGATTCGTTTATGAAGAAGTCATCTAAATTTGACAACAAAGATAAAAGCAAATATAAGGGTAAGAAATCAGCTACCATCAAGGAAGAGGGTGAAAAGCCTACATGCTCACATTGTTAGAAAGAGCATGATGTTTCTAGGTGTTGGAAACTTCACCCAGAGTTAAGGCCTAAATGGATGGGAAGAAAGAAAGAGAAAGACAAAGATAATCAAGCAGCTACTGCAACGGTGATTCAAGACTTGGGATTTGATTCAGGTGATGAGACTAAGATCACAGCAATAGGAATCCGAGGTAAAGATAAAGGTATATCTCTTTCCATTGATGCAAGCTCAATTTCTAATTCATGTGCAAGTACAAGTACAAATCTGCTATCTACTTCTATGCAAAGTGATAAAAGAAGAAGTGAACTGTTTCATGTTCGTGTCATTACAAATGAGAGATTAGTGACCAGGAGACCAAAATTTTTGGTCACCACAGTTTTTTTCAAGGGATAAATGACCAAAATTGATAAATTTAAGTGAGCTAACTAAAAAAGGCCAAGATAAATGACCACTTTTGGTCACGAGATGAAAACCAACTAATAATGACCAAGATAAATGACCAAATTGGTCACGGGATATCTAGATTAGAAATGACCACATAACAATTGGTCATTTATTTGGTCATTTTTAGTTGTCACTTCGGCAATGAAAACAATTACAAACTTGACAATAAATTTGTACATTTTACTAAATATTAACATATATATAATCTATATTTACACGTCCCTATATTAACAAAATTGAATTAATGCAACCTAGCTATATGTTAATTTGGACATGACCTTGGCATATAATGTTAATTATAAGGCTAATTTGCATGACCTTGCCATATAATTATAGTTTTTATAGGCTAATTTGGACACGACCTTGGCACCTTGGCTAACTAAATCGGTGGGATCCACGTCAGTTGAAACCAGTGACACGTGCAAGAATATCGCCGCACTAAACTGACATGCGGCATAATATCTTTCCTCCATCATCTTCTTCATCCTCCAATATTAGATTCTCTCTCTATGTCCCTTTCTAATAGCATAGGCTCTGTTCACTACTACAAAATGACAAATTTGTGACTACACGGCCAAAAACGTTAGTCATGTCATTTTAAGCTAAAAGCTACCAAATTTGAGCAATTTTAAGTGATGTGGTTATAAATGATCAATCTAAACTATTAATACAACTAAATAATGAATATGATGATATAAATTAGTGGTATTTCTTACTTATATGTAATTGAGTTTTGGTAGTGTAGTCATTTTAATATGATTTATCATGTTCATGATTAGGATTTTTCATGTTGAATTCATTTTTGCAGTATCCATGGATGTGTTGGTTATATATTTTTTGGAACTCCACACTCAAATCACACGTACAATATAATTATTTTATATCATGAATTCATACTTGATACTAGAGCATTTTTACCAACTAGCTTAATTTCAGTCATGACTGAAAACATATAATAGTGTTTCTCAATTAATGTTTATATATTAATTTTGATCCAAATTCAAACAACTTCACTAAATCTTATTGCAATATTAAGTTGTTGAGCATGTTGTCCAAGAGTAGGTCTAGAATCTACATCCTGGCATGTTATTATAAGAGCCTGTAATCATGTGGTTGTAGAGGAGCCTCCTAATAAGATTCCTAATCTTTGTCTTATATTATTTGATGTTTTTTATATATGATTTCCTCAACCAAGGTGTTCAAGTTCATTGAACTTCTTTCTAAACTATGGTCTTCATAACAATCCCATTGTCAACATTATTTAAATATCAATTCACATAATCAATTAAATATATAAACATGTATTTCTTGATAATTCCACATTTCTCAATAATATTATATAAAATATATATGTAACATAATTTATATATTATATACCATATAAATACAATATATAATGTATATTTTATATTAAATATAAGTATATATTATATATAAATAATATAAAACAAAAATAATTATAATTACATAAGAAAAACAAAGACATGACAGGCATCCAAAGGAGTCTTATTTTTTATAGCATGAGAAGGACTTCTGTTTATTATATAGATAGCACACAAAACTGCTTCACCCCCAAAACATGAATTTCACATTCTTAAAAACATCATTGATCTAACCATATTAAGTGAAGTCCTTGTTCATTCTTTCAACCACACCCTTTTGTTGGGATTATAAGGAACCGATTTCTGATGTTTAATACCATGTTGCTTTAGATCAAATTAATTTTCATTTTGTGTATTCACCGCCATTATAAGTACAAAGAATACCAATATTAAATTGTGTTTCATTCTGTATCCATAAATGAACACAAAACCAATATACACAAAACCACAGTTGAATACACTCAAAAACATAACCATGAACCTGTGACCAGAGCGACCGTGAAGCTATGATGAAACTTGAAAGGAGGTGTATTTTGCACCAAATCTATGGCTTTGGTGGGAAGGGGACCTTTTGTGGGGTTTCAAGAGGAAAAAATCCATAATGACTATGAAGCCCACTGAAACCTGGAAGGAGGTGTATTTGGTGCCAAATCTTTGCCTTTGGTCAGAAAGGGACACCAGATTTGGAAATTGGTAGAAGGGGTTTGAGAATTGGGTTTTGGTCGGAAGGGGACACCATATTTGGAAATTGGGAGAAGCGGTTTGAGAATTGGGTTTTGAGATGGGTTCGAGGGAGTTGATTCACCATTTGGTTCAGAACCACAAGGGGAAGATTGAGTTACAGATGCAATTATATATCCTGAAGCAGTAGGTAGAACGAGTAGTTCCACTGGTTCCATATACATGCACGGCGATGGTGGCAGTGGATTTAGTTTGAGATCCTCTTTATTCACCACCAGCACCATAAGTAGCATGAGTCAATCCTATTGTTGACTGAGTTTATCAAATTAACCCAAAGACAGTTATAAATCGGTATTTAGTCACAGTTCTAAAGTCATTTATTGATCCAGCGCTTTAAGTAGCTCCCATTTTAGTAATATCAATCGCAGAGGATATAGAGTTCCATTGCTAGCATTCGATAATTGAGGGTTTGAGATTAAGAATTCGGTAACTGAAGTTTCCATGGAGAGAAGGAAAAGAATTATAAAGGAAAACAATGACTCCAGAGTTAATACTCCTGCAAATAATTTGGAGTCGAAATTCCCTTCAACAACTGCTATAGAATTGTAGGTAAGTATCATTATTAATTTTTTTCTTTGGTC
>LPNX010990957.1:0-13986 GCA_001517045.1 Pseudotsuga menziesii | reverse complement strand
TGTACAAATATACAAAAATGTGGATCATCATCCATCAAAATGCCCTAGAACTAAGCCTGCCCGCCATGGCCACTGGGACCTCCTTGGTCCCCGTGATCTCGGTGCCCCATGGCTTCCTCAACCTCCTCACCTTTGACATCCTCCACCACATCTCTGTATACAACTACTGCTCTAGCTACCCATCTGAAAAGATGTAGCCAGGCCGGTGGAACCCCAACCATGAGCTCCTGTATAGCTACAGGGAGATGCTCTATCTGTATCGTAGGTACTCGCTCGGTCAGCCTTCCTAGCTTCATCTTGAGTACTTTGATCAATCCTGTGTCTCCCCCTGCCATAGGACGTACAAAGGTACGTGGGTGCCCTTCCGGGCGGACTGGTCCAATATCTGCATTTTGACACATAAATAGGGTTTAGACTTGTGCATATGTATATATCCTATCATTTGAAAATTCATAAAAATTTGATAATGATAAAAAATAAAAATTAATTACCCATCTCTCCCCATGATCCTCCTAGAGGGAGGACAAGGTCAGGATCACCTCAGAAATCTAACCCGGCGTATGGAAACTGCTCCAACATCGGCACCTGCCGTTCCCACCATGTATAGAAGTCATCATCATACATGCTATGTACTACATCTCCTCCTCCTTGACGGAGGAAGATATCTCCCCACCGTCTCAGCCTCGGCTAACGTGGATGACGGACCTGTAACGGTATAGCAGGGCTCATAGCTGGCACTCTCTCAAAGAAGAAAGCTACCAGTATACTCGCATAGCTAAAGTTCTTCCGTCTTCCCCTCCTATAGTCGGATAATTGCCTCTTCATTATGGGGGAAATTCCTGTGCACCAATCAAAGAGAGCACCTCTAAAGCAGTCCACCGCCACTCTCATCTGAGTCCTAGTGGCCATGTGTAACCCTATTGACCCTGAAAGTCTCACAATAGTACTGGCCAACACCTGAAGTGTAAGATCATGAATGTCTACAATGAGAACGCTGCTGCCTTTCTTTTGAGTACCCGGTTTGCAAAATACATCAACATAGTTCTGGACACTCAAGGGGTCTCCCCCACTGCCAGTTCCTTCCAGGTTCACCAGTGCTCCCCATTGTGACAACCCAGTTATGAAGTAGATGTCTTGTACGGTAAGCTCCAAAGTCTCACCTTGGATATTGAACATCCCCAGGTCATGGTCCCAGTAATTGACCAAGAACTCTAGTATGCGGACATTGGCCCACATGGACGATGTGCAAAAGAACTTGAGAAGCCCACTAGTCCTCAATGCTTGGATAGTAGGCGGGATTTGGAGAGCCGCTTGATCCATCATTTCATGTTCCATCTCTCTCCACTCCAGCACCATATTTTTCCTGACAAAAACACATAATTTGATTCATTATTCCATCATAAAATTTTAAAAATTTTGCATATGTTTAAAGCTTTTCCCTATTGCACAGCATTCGCGACTTTCCTGTTGAGCAACTCACGAATGAAACGCGCATTCGCGACTTTCATGCCTTGCAACCCGCAAATGCATTTTTCCATAATTTAGGTTGATGAAAAATACTGAATTAACCTTTAAATTAAAAATTTGTTTGGATCAAATTGAAGAGCTTAGGGCGTAGATTTACCTGAAGCTAACGGATTCTGATTCTGATGGTCCAATTTTCCACGAAGATCGATCAAAGATAGAGGGTAAACTTTCCTTTTTGGTTCAAGAAGTGCAAATGGTATGAAATGTTTTAATTTTCAAACTATTTATAGAAATAATATTTCGTAAAGTGGGTCTTTTTATATAGTTTGAAATGTCAATTGACTAATTTCACCCTCCTTGTGCCTTGAAACAGGTTTACCAACTTTTACAAAGTGTTGATGCTTCTATAGGGTGGTTTTTGCTCTTTCCAATACATGTTGGCATCTTATCACTCCACATTAATCTTAGTAATACACATTTTTCCATGGACTATGGTATTTTAAGCCATTAGTCCCTTGTCTCTACCATTGTTCTTCCGTGGCTAGGATCCCTTTTCATAAGTATCATCCTTATATGCCATTTCCATTCTTTGGTACTAATTCTGTCACTGTTTCAGGACCAGGGGTTTCCTCATATCTATTTTTCATGCCAAATAGAGATTCTTGTGAATCTATTTTTACAAACTATCTCTTTATAGGACTCCCCAACCTTATGCAGTTTCTTTAGGCCCAGTTCTGACTCCTTCAAAATAGACTTGACTGCCAAGTTATCTCATCCGTTCAAGCTCGTTAAGAATATGTGAATGGGCATCCGCATTGGTGGTAGGTTATCTCTTTCTTGGACCATGCGGAATAATACGAGAAAGGATCACTCTCTTGTCTTCAGAATTGAGAAGAGTATTCTCAGGTATAGGTTTATCACTTTTCCAGACCTGAGGGACTAAATTTATGGAAAAGGAAGACCCGGTTTGAGCTTAGTTTTCTCTTTTTCATGCTCTGGACCCAAACATGAAAAAGATTCCAAGTGTACTTTGTGTCTTTGTCATGCTCGTTAAACACTCAAGAACAAAGCAACGAGTTTATTGTTGTAAGCCCCATTTCTCATAACCAAATGGATCTTTCCGAGTGATCTTGCTTTCCTTCACACTTGTAAAACTCAAGCTGTTTTATGTTGTTTTGGAAGGAGCATTGGGTAGGTGGTAATTTAACCTTTTTCGGACCTTCCCGACTAAGTACGAAAAAGGTTCACCTTTTCTTATTCGGAAGTTAAGAGAGTTCTTCTGTGGTTTGTTTTATACTTTTTCGGCCTCAGGAGACTAAATTGGATGAAAAAGGACCCCCCTGGAGTCTTCTTTGGCATTTTCAGACTCTCTAAATGTGAAAATACCGCATGAGCATGTACTAGTTTGAGCTCATTAAATCCACGGATCAGTGTATCAAGCATTATTTTCCCATCTCTTCAAGCTTGTTAAAACATGAAGAGGGAACCGAGTTTACTTTCCTGGACTCGTTAAAACTTAATAGGGAAGGTAAGGAAGAAGGTTTCTCTTGTTTTCAGTAATCGCAGCATGTCATCCTTGAACATAGCACTCTTTGCTTTCTGATATCCATGTTTCAGTATACACTTGTGTTCAGCTATCACTTTGAGTTTTTACTCCTCCTCTTGTCCATTATACCTGGGGAATCTGATCATGTCTCCTACATGACAGATAAGTCTAGTTGTTCTATCTATTCGTTGTATGCTGCCTTGGGTCATCTCTGTGTTGTGCTCACTGTTCAAGGATTATACTCAATGTCTAACCTATCACCTGATCCTATCACTGTTATATATGTTCTCTATTTACTTGTGTCTCCCTTCTTTAGCCTAGTTCCTAGTCACTCTTGTGATCCGTTGGAGTATCTATTTCCTTCCTTATCATAGTATGGTTCCGTTTCAGCACCTCCTGATGACGAAGACCTAGAGTTTTGACAATAGTACCTCTGGATTCACTTTCATCATTGGTGAACTCCTTTGCTTCAGTTGTCAATTATCACTTATTGGTTGACAAACTGTTGAATCCTCTCCATGTTCGACTTCAGCTTACCCTTATTCACATGGCTTGGATTGTACTGGTTCTTTGGGATCATTTATGAATACCTTAGTCCCTCATTTTGGACTAAGTTGCGCAATACCATGTTCTATTCTGATATCCAGCTCCCAGATATTTGAAGACTCATCATTATTGTATTGTGGCTTCGATCCACCTTTGTAACATACGTGGTTTCTACCCGTATCATATGATGTAATCAAATATTTTAAAGGAGCTAGTGTTCCAGTAAATTGAACATAGCATCCTGAGATGTAACTTTGTATATGACATTATTATGTATTTGTTTCAGCTACTCTCTGCTCCATTGGATTTCTGAGTTTCTCCAGAGTTAAGATTATAATGTATTTCGGCCATCATTCCCCTCTGACCTCACACATCAGGGGGCATCTGTTATACACCTGAGTGGAACCTCTCCGTCCGAGTGCTGATATCCCTCATGTCGACACACAAAAGGACACTTATGGATAGAGGTTTTCCCATAACACTATAGCTTGGCTTGTTATAAAATACATTCTACCTTCATCCAGCTAGTTACTTTGCCATTTTTCCATGTTAGGATGTATTCGTGACTCTCATTATAGACAACTCGTGCATCATTCGTGAGTCTCCCTTACAGCAAGTCGTGAATCCATGTATTCGTGGGTTGCGCTTATACAGAGTCGCGAGTCATTCACGGGTTGCTCTACTACATACCTGCGAATGTGCTTCTTAACATGAAAGCATAAAAACATGCGCTAATGGGAGTTTAGTTAAGTCATTTTACTTAATCTCCCTAACTGCTACAACATCCCCAACCTTCGAGAACTGCCTTATTTCACCCATATAAATACAGGCCTTGGGGAGGGTTGTAGAGACTTACACTTGGAGAGCAAAGTTATGCTGGTGGATTGTTCACAGAAGTCTTTGGAGTAGTGAAACTCAGAATCCTTTGGTGACAGAGGAGTCCTTGTCTCAAACGTTTGGTTGTACTCTGAACTTTCTCATTATTGATAATAAAGAGATTACTTCTTCCACATGTGTCTCATATATCTTGGTTTGATAATTATTTATGCTTCAGTATTTCATATTTGATTTATCTAACCTGCTAATATATATATATGAGTCACTCTATATCTGGAAGATTGTCTCTGAACAGGTGAAAGAGGAGTGAGCCTTGAAGACTTTGGAAGTGGAGCAGATTGGAAGAGGAATAGTAAGGATCGAACTTCGTTTAACAAGTAAGTTCTTCTAACCCTCCTATTTCCTATTCTGCACTTTAGAAGTCAATTGTCTGCAAGTGTTTGAGTATGTTCATAAACCCCGACCTACGATTATTAGGTGCATAATCCCTTACAACACCACCTAATAAAAGAACACAAAATCAACAATCATGAGTATGTAAATGGATTACCTTTTTCCTGCATGTGAAGGGTATCTGCTAATAACTCATTAAACATGAAAGTGAACCAATTCATTTGGACCCCTGCAATGCATTGCTCATGTGCAGAAATAGTACTTAGTACTAGCAGTACAATGGTTCAGTCGTATCTTCCTTACAAATTGGATGAAAAACAAATTCGGTGAAAATCTAACACCTTCATCATTGATGGATGCAATAGAAAACCCCCTCTTGTCACAGGTCAAGTTGTATTTTTCCCTCAGGTGACTAAAAATACCCGATTCATGTTATTTACAAAAAAATAAATTCTTTGAATCCACACTTCCGTTCAGCAACCCAATGATCCTCGAAATCAAATCTACATCAATAGAAATTTGGTCATTCAACCACAAACAACCGCCATGGAAGAAGACCAATAGGTGCTTGACACATTTATTAACTTGGGTAGTGCGAACAAAGTGTGACATATATAGTAACAAGAGAATTCTATATTCTCCAATCTATGATCCCAATCTGTGGGGACGGATTCAGTAGGTCCACCTTATACCCATTTCACTAAGGTCATGTATTTGAACAGGTGAAATTCCAGGAACTTCCACAAGTCATGCTATGTGAATGTCAATTTCTTCATATTCAGCATGATTTCCACAGTGATATGAACACCATGTGGGATGAATGGATTAACTAACATATAATTTTCATCTTTTCATATTACAACCTTTGGAGCATTCGCTTTCTATGATGGTATGTAACCAAGAAACATGGTTGCAGATCCTGATCCTAAAGTCTCAACATCATGCGTAGCTTTCAGTTGTAGGTTAGGAAGAAAAATGTGGCTGCTAGTTTGATTCTTCCTCAATGAATTTATGGTAGCAAGCTGCGAAATAATATCAGGCACCTCCTCAACAATGGGTATGTAGGTATGAACCTCCACACTAGACCCCCTCACAGTGATTGAACTCAAAACATGGATCTCCATGATTAAAATTTTGAACAAAAGAATTTTTGTTACACTGAAATCTTGTCATCATGAGCCATGTTTCAATCTTGTGCCTAATCCATAAAGTTCCCCTAACTAAAGGGCATTCATTTTGAGGTTGTTCCCAACAATTTTTTTCCTCTAGGAAGGTTGGCACTGTTCCTCTTAAGGAGAGGTCCGCCAACCCCTTGTCGGAACTCTTTTTACTTTGATAGGGTGTTCCACTGGCACCCTTTCCCTTCATGCAAGGTGCAATATCCCCTCTTTGGCTCTCTATCTCCTACTGTAAGGTGTGCTAGTGGTATTTAAAGGAAAAAATTCAAAGCTTTGAGGCCCTTCCCGAAGGTAGATGAGGTGGAGGGTCATCCCTAGTTTCTAGGTGAGGTGGCATTTGGCTCCTTAACCTAATGGGAGGATCCCTTATACCTCTCCTCTTCGTATTCAACCTCCTCTATACCTTTAGCTATATAAATTTTAACCCTCTCTCCATTCTGAGGGGAGGAAGGACTATAGTACTCTATGTTGGTGGAATTTCCTTAGTGATCCCTACTCATCCTTGGGGAGGTGGAATCTCATCCTTAGGGAGGTAAAGTATGATTCTTTGGAGGCTTGGCTTGAATTGTTGGATGGAAAGTTGCAACATTGAGGCTTAGGTTGTGATGTTATTTCCTTATGTAATTCTATGTATTTCCTATGATTATAGTAATACAAACGTTTTCCATAAATGTTGTGGTGTTGATGATGTTTAGATATTTCTTACTTAACTATTATCTTAGATCAATTCATATCTAGATATGATTGTATTGTTTTCTTGTTTCAATTTTCTCTATAGGGTTTCACAACTTGAGATATGAAAGTTTTAAATCTTGGATCAACAAAGAGGAATAGGATTTGCAGACCTCATGTAAGTGATCTATCTAATTAACTTGTATTTCTATTGATGTAGGAAAGTATATTGTATTATGTACTTGATTTGTTCTAGATCCACTTGGATTGGGGAGATCTGGCTTGAGTCCACTTGAGTAGATATATTCAATAACAAATTTGGAGACCATATTGGGGAATAACATAGATCAGATTTCAGTTGTCTTAGATTTCATGTCTTTTTATCAATCATTTTTCCAGCCTCTTGAGACCCTCCTACCTTTGTATTTTGGATTTAGAAAGTTGCTTGGCCCTCCTTCACTCTTGTCGAGGTTAATACTAGACCTCTAACCCCTTATGCCCTAGGATATCTAGCCTCTTTGTCTCTCTGGTGCACCTGGGTTGTGCATAGAGAGTGCCACTATCCCGCTGGCACTCTTTTCCTTAAGAGTAAGTGCACCATTGAAAATTTTTGCAAGTGTAAAGGGTGTGCCAACCTCTCTATGGAACTCTGGTGCAGTGTAGTAAGGTGCGTCAACCTCTTACAACTCATATATTAACTCATATTTCCTTCCCTTTTGGATTTTGGTTTGATAGATAGTGATTTGTAGGCTGCATATGGTAGTCACGCAACCCCCTAGGACCAACATTGTATATGTTTGGAGTTGATTTTGTTGATTTTAGATGTTTTACTAGTCAAGTGAGTGACTTGGTTATGGAGGGAAATTTCAATCCCCCACCTGTTGGTTCAGTATTTCCATCCCTGATCACATTAACATTTCTTTTTAGATCTATTCAGATTGTTGGATCTGATCTCTAAACCCTTCCTCTACCCTCAAATCATTGAGCTTTGGTTGCATTTTGGTTGATTTGGAGAAATTCTTGAGTGTGTTGGAGTTGTTTGGATGCTTGTCATATTTCTTTTGGTTTTCTGAATGATTGGAGTGTTTTGGACATTCTCTTATTTTTTGTTTGTAGATATGAAAATATTTTAGTTATCAAGTTTCATTTTGATACATGCATTTGAAAAATCAAAGTGTTTCACTACTTTGTTTTATACATTGTTAATATTTGTTGCATCTTTGATTTCATTGCACTTTTTGGACTATTATTGTAGAAATTTGGAGTTATTTCACTCTAGGAAGGAATCCTTCTTTTCTTTAAAGTTTTGGTTCATGCTGGTTTGAAAAGAAAAGGTTTTCCCTACCTTAGCTAGTTCTCATCGAAAGAGAAATGTGCATCGTCATGTAGCTAGGGTTTGCATTGTTTTTACATTTCTTGTCTGGACCTCATGCATCCACTTAATCACATAAGATAAAATTAATGCTATCTTAAGATTAAAATCATTTAGTAACTATGTGTAAGTTAGAGACGTGCTCTGATGTCTTTAAGTGTGGCAATTGTCATTGTTTTGCCGCACTGCATCTCGAGCGCTTGTAGTTATTCCACGTACCAATAGGTATATCAAATGGATTTTTACACACCTTTGGGTATATTGGAAGGATCATGTTGTATGATTGTGCATTAGAAAACACCCAAGGGAGTTGAGCTCCCACATACCTAGTGTATATTGGGAGAGCGTGTTAGGATTCCTGTGACCAACTGAGTTAACCTTTTGTATATCTTGGCATCACAATACAATGAGAAAAACACTCATGGAGATAACTACGCACGTACCATACAGATAGTCGGGTATCTAGGAAAGGGTATGGTCCTAATCCTTCTTGTCATGTTTTACTGTTGGACCCCGTGGTATATAATGAGTTGTGACGCTTTAATAATCTTGTGAGAATACTGACTTTTCATCCACTTCTATTCATACAATTTGCTTTCTTCTTTTATACTTGTGTAGTTTTCTATTTGTGTGTTACTTAGAATACTCTTAGAGATTTTATATATGGGATACTCTCCTGAGACCACCAACCAAGAGACCCCTTTTCAAGGTATGTCTTTTGTTTCTCCCCTTTGTGGAGTTGTTGGTCCTCCATTCATGGCTACTTTGAGTATTACCGGATTGACTATAGGATTACCTATGTGGTTATTATCCAATACCATTATACCAAATGCACCTTTTTTTTGGGATCACGGTCCTTCACCGCATGAGCATCAACCTCATGTTAACCCTTCTCCTTTTTCCTTGAATGTTGAATCAAATTCCCTTTCTTCCTCTTCAACTGTTGAAAACTCTTATGTTAGTAAATGGGCAGGTAAGAAGAAGATGAAAAGGAAGGCTAAGAATAAGAACACTAAGTAAAAGGTCATAGCTCCAACCTCTGATTGTCATGTTGGAAACCCATCATCGATTAATCACAGTGCTGAGAGTGTTTATTTTCCCTCAAGAACACCTCGTAAGACTAAGTTCCCTTGTAGACTTTGCAAGGGTGACCATCTTCTAAAATATTTTCATGGGCTGTCCTGGGTTTTAGAATGGTTGTATGAGGCTTTTGAAAACCTGAGGTCATCAGTCTGTGTTAATAATACTGATGATACCCTGTCAACCAAGGAATCTGTGGTTAAGAGTTGGAAAGGAAAGGTCAGATATACATGCTTGTTGTGTAAGGACATGCACCTTACTTAACTTTGTCCTTCCATGGATGAAGCTTCAAAGTTGTTGGAAGATATTATTATTCCTCAGTAATGGCTTCCAAGAGGTTATCGTAATTTTTCCCTTGACATACTATTGGTTGATCAAATGATTGATCCAGTTTAACCCTGGTCAATCCCACTCTTCTCTTGGAGAGTGAAGTTAAAGTGGTCAAGTCGATGTCATCTCCACTCGACCCCACTCCTTCACTAGAGAGTGTTAAGATTGAAGTAGTGGCTTCGAAAAAGTATTTTTATTGTCCCTCTCTTCCAATTGGGAGTGAACTAAAACCTGTTGGAGTTTTTGTAGTCAATTTTGAGTGTTCTATGCAAGAGGAAATTTTGTCTCTTTTGACAAAACCCTTTCCAAGTAATGAGGTTATTTCCTTTGGCTCGAGTAATTAAATGGAATATCGTATTCATTTGAGTGTTCCTTTCCAGATATATGTGCGAGTTACTGCTAAGAGCATACTCTGTACTATTTTTTACGAATGGTATTTTGTTAGTATTCTATCTTCTACTGCTTGGAAAGCCATAGGTTTTCCTATGCTTGTGCCACCCACCAATCAGATACTAGATTTTAATTGAAGACCTACTGTGCCTTTAGGGATCCTTACTCATATCCTTATCACTTTACGAGGGAAAAATATGTGTATTGATGTTATGGTTGTCCAAGGTCCTTTAGATTTTAATCTGCTCCTTGGATGCAATTATGTTTATGCCATGAAATCTGTAGTTTCCACACTCTTTAGAGTGATAAGTTTTCCCCATGATGCGAATATTCTAACCATTGATTAGCTTTCCTTCATTAAAATTGATCATTGTATGACTCCTAGCCATTAGAATTCCCTGAATGTCCTGCATGTTCTTGTGGTTCCTCCCCCTTCACCTACCGTGTCTCTCGACTCCATAGATCATGACGGAGTTTAGTCATTTGAAAACATTGGCTTCTTCTCTTCATAAGGAATATTTGGGGGGCTGTCTCTATTCTTTGGAAATCATACTAGAGTTAAGTTATTAGATTCTTATGTAAGGGGGAAACTCACCAACCTCTGGACATCATGTTGGTTATGAGAATCACTACTACATTTTGACCAAAAATCCGACGGCTATCATGTCGTATTTTCGACACTTCCCTGTTGCATGAACGACACTTTGATTTTTTTTTAACCGTCGGAAACTTGTCGTCGCTTAACCGACACTTAAATAACTGTCGGTTAAGCGACACTTATGTAGCCTTCACTTGAATGTAAAGCGTCGCTTAAGCGACGGAATGTTTTCGACGGTAGCAAATTTTTTTGACAAAATAACCTTTATACCCGTCGCTTAAGCGACGAATATCAACTAAAAGCGTCGGAAAACCGACACATAGTACCGTCGGAAAAGCGACACATATTAAAAGAAACGTCGAAAATGCGACAGAATAATGGCGTCAGAAAAGCGACGACAGTTAAGCAAAGGCGTTGGAAAAGCGACAGAAGAAACCGTCGCTTAAGCGACGCTTGGAGAAAATTTAAAAAAAAAAATATTGTGTAAATATTGTGAATCTATTGATGGGAGCTGATCATTCCAGACCCTGAGCCTATTGCTAATGGATGGGGAGTCATTGATCAGCTTAGCCACCCGTTAAGTCAGACCAGTTGGTGCAGACCCAAGATAATTATATAGAAGGAGAACCAGATTGGTGAAAGTGGGGTAGTGTTATAGTCCCACTGTGGTTCTATTCCTTACAAAATTGGTTGGTGCACTCCTGCAATGGGGTCATTGATCAGCTTAGCCATCCGTTAAGTTAGACCAATTGGTGCAGACCCAAGATAAAAATATGGAAAAATGGTTGGTGCACTCCTGCAATGGGGTCATTGATCAGCTTAGCCATCCGTTAAGTCAGACCAGTTGGTGCAGACCCAAGATAAATATATGGAAGCGCCGATCTCTTGAAAGGCACTTAATGCCCAAACTTCAGCATTGGAAGCTTTCACAAGTTCATGTGCATAATTTTCCATTTGCTTGTCTTGAATAAAGAGGCTTGAATTCAAAGATCATCTTTTGTCAACAAACTCTGAAACATTGCATCAACATAAAAGGTTAGCATTAATAAAAAAATGTCTCGTGGCCTAGCTCTTGACTGGAGTATTACTTCGTTTAGCAAAACTGTTGTTGAAATCTCTACAACTTGAAAAATATACAATTCCCAATCTATGCAATAAAATTCCGATACAAAGAAGAGTAGTCACTTTGCATATTGGGAAAGCTGTGATACCATTACTCATGCTGGATACCTCAAAGTTATGAGATCCTATGACAAGTTACATTACACCACAGCAAAATTTGGGGTTTTCTCCTGCTATAAATGGATTTGTAAATCCTTCAGAGATACAATCAATGAAAACGTCCAGAAAAAATACAACTGAAAGGCTAAAACATTGCTTAACATTCAGATAGCAGAATACAATTCCTCCAATTTCTTACAAGGAGGGAAAAAAATGTAACCAAAAAGAAAGCTCCTGTACTCGTGCCAAGAAAAGAGACAATCTTTGCAGGTCACTTCCGCTACATTGGAAGATTTTGTAACTTCTCAAAGAAACCTGCTCTAGTCCTTTTGCATGTCGAATAATTTATTCCAAGAGATAGAAGTCAGAATTAATTTCAAAGTACCCAGGCATTGGTAACAAAAGAACACAAGCACTTAATCGCCATGCCTTCAATGTGCTATCGAGTACCCAATCAAGCATGGTCTTTCCCATCAGCAAATCATAAGGACTGGTTTGGAATTAAGTCTCAAACCATCACTAACCATATTCATCTGCATCGTATCCATCTTGCATGTTGTATGAAGCTACACCACCTTCCCCAACAAAAGGTTCTCCGTCTGAGCCTTCCCCCCTGCCATCATCTTCAGTGTCATATTCATCTGCAGAGGCATGTTTGTTTCAGTTAGTTTGTCTACTTCTCACTCTACTGTGGTCAACAGAGTGTGCACGTGATGGAGGGTTTCGTGACTTCCGTCCATCTTCTGCCAAAAGAAGATATTTAAATTTTGATAGAAAGGAGAAGCAATACAAGAAAGTTATAGGAAATTATGGAATTGATTCAATCACAACTTTTACACACACAGCTCTCACCATCAGAAACTTCAGCTAATCTCGCGATTGCTTCAAGTATAGTGAATTCATGCTCCTGTTAGAAAATAATGATCTGACAGTTAGTAACAGAAAGCTGCCAGACATCCACTGTCGCAGTAACATTAATTGGACTTAACTCTAATGCAACACAACTATAGTCTAGATAACAGTTAAATAGAAAAATTTAACAAAGGTATTCAGAGGGCATTGTTCTTACCTTTAATAACTTCTTAGCTTTTTCAAGATCTGCAGGATCAGGATAATTTACTTCAACAAGCCTTTCCACCTATCCGAAAACAAAAGCAAAAGGTCGATGTATTTGAATCAATCTTCCAAATATTAATAAATCAATTTTATGGTAGTGGCATATTCTAAAATTGTGGTATATTAAGTCAGGAGAAATGAAGCATGAATAAAAAATTGGGATAAAATTTAATCTTATGAAAGTGGTGTATATTAAAATTTCTTGGAGATTTAGGATCCTGCATCTGAAAAAAAGCATGGAATAGAAAAAGTTCTGACTTTTTTTAACACTAGACTAGCAATTAATGTTCAAGAAACCCCCAGTGAGCCCAACATGAATATAAAAGCAGTGTTTTAAAAATCACTCAACTCTGACTCGGCCATTGCTTTACAAATTGCATCCCTGTAAAGATTGAACAGAGAGAAGAGAGTCTTTACCTTCCAGTGGAGATAGTTGCAGCAGACAGAGAAACTAACTGCTAATGAAAATTAAAATTTTGTTGGAGAATACATTGCTGTTGAAGAAGAACACAGTGCTGCTGAGCACATGGAAGCAAAATAAGAGCAACAATTTCTCCCATTGGTGGAAGAACAAATGGTTTAACACAGTGCTGCTGAGCACATGGAAGCAAAAGAAGAGCAACAATTTCTCCCATTGGTGGAAGAACAAATGGTCAGGCAACGTGTGAAGAATGTGGCTGAAGTTGAAGACAGGCCATCAGATTGGGATGTTGGGGGGGAAAGGTGTTACTCTGATTTGGCAATAAGTGCGGCTGTCAACACTCAAGGAGATGAAAATTTGTTGACTCTAACCAATATCCATTGAGGAGGAACCAATTTGACAATTAACCTTCCATAGTAGAAACTGTTTAAAATCATTTATGCAAAACAACCAAATGAAGCTTCAAACAACAACCATAACCTTCATTTTTAAATTTATCAATTTAAGCATATCAAATAATTTGAAACGAATAGTTGTGAGAAGCATGTTGAGTAAAGAAGATACATATATGCAGTTTTGCAACACACAATTTTTGAGATACTGACTTCTCAAACTTTATAAACCTAATAAGCTTGCTGAAGGTAGTTACCACTCTGGAGATCTAGAAAATACAAGGCTAGTATATAGTTCACTCTAAGATAACATTAAAATAAAATCCTCCACATTCTTACCCTAAACAAATCCAACTACACCCTATAAAGACAGAACGTAGGTAGTATATATTACTGTTGCCAAGTTCTAGGTGGATACGATAACAGA
>LPNX010990949.1:18316-35675 GCA_001517045.1 Pseudotsuga menziesii | reverse complement strand
CTACATTTCGACCAAAAATCCGACGGCCGTATTGTCGGATTTTCGACACTTCCCTGTCGCATTTACGACACTATGATTTTTTTTAAGCGTCGATGGATTTTCGTCGGTTATCCGACATCTTTCCAATTCGTCGGTTAAGTGACACCTCAATTTACCATCGGTTAAATGTAAATCGTCAGTTATCCAACATCTAATTCATAATAAACTTTAAACGTAAGCGTCGGTTAAGCGACAGCATGGCCGTCGAAGAAAGCGACGGTATTGATTTTTTTTTTTAAATCACCTACAGGTTGTCGCTTAACCGACGGCTATAAAACGTAAGCATCGGTTAAGCGACAGTAGAGCCGTCGCTTAAGCGACGGTATTGAATTTTTTTTAAAAAAAATCACCTACAGGCCGTCGCTTAACCGACGGCTATAAGTTTTTTTTTTTTTTACATCACCTGCTTCCCAACATATCAAAACTTTATTATTTATATATGTATGTTTATTGCAAGTAAATAGTATGCAGTAAAATGAAATTTCATTTGGCAATATCCGCACATTATAAAGGTTGAGTTAGAATACATGGAAGATTAGATCATTGTAACCAAAAAGAAAAACTTATCTACAGAAGTGATAGACACTGCTGACGAGATAAACTAAGAGGTCATTTCTGAATCAACTTCAAGCATTCACCCACTATAATATGGTGTCTAATTAATCATAATTAGAGGGCATAAGCTAAAGTAAAATCCATTCCTACCAGAATACAATTGTGTTAAAGCTCTCTACCTTGTTCCTGGAGAACATTCCTTAGCTTGGACATTTTCATTTGCGAATGGAGGTATGGTAGCGTTGTCACCCTTGTTTGCAATTTTATAGGTACCATTCTCCCTTGCATTTGAGCCCTTACCACCTCCAATATCTGAATAAAATAAGTCCACAAACTTATTAAAATATGTTTTTAAACAATATACAGTATATGCATCGATGCCTTGTTCTTTCCCACTTGTTTTGATAGTCACACTCTCTACCTTGTATACATATTACATATGTCATTTCTAGTTAAGCATTTTCTGTGATATACATGTAGTCTTTGTAGCTAGGGTTTTACACCTAGATTGTACGAATGAGTACCTACTAAGGACAATGGATTCCTTAGTAGCAGTTCAATGATATTTGAATTAAAAGCTATAACTGAAATAAAAACTAAATTTAACCAAGTTAATTAAGCAAACGGTAGAAAGTAAATAACATGAAACAAAAACAGTAAATAGTAAATAATGACCTTTATTGATGTTACCTCCAATGTGGAGGTTGGTGAAGTCCGTTGCGCTGGTCCGATGTCGGTGGCTCCGAGCTTCAAGCTGCTTCTTCTCTTTCTCCAATGGGGGAAATGGGCCAAAAAGGGCTCTCAATGGTGAAAGTAGCTCAATGGGGAGCTAGGATTTCACGAGCAATTTTGGCAGAGGCAGGATACTTGTGATTGTGGATGATGAATAAGGGGTCTCCATCACTTATTTATAGTTGGAAACCATGCAATTTTTAGGGTTAGGGTTTCTTCCTCATTTTCCTCATTATTTTATATTTTTATTCCTTTTTTGCTTTTTTGGAGGAATTTTGGATATTTTTGGAGGAAAAGAGGGCTTTATGGCCTTTTGGAGGCACTCTAAGCCTTTTGGAGGATTTTTGCATGGTTTTATGGGTTTTTGATGGAAATATGGTGGGAAAATGGACAAATGAGCCATGTAATGGGGTAGATGAGGTAGTGAACCCTTTTTGGGTGATAATAGATTGCCCCTTGATGTGCGAGGGCAGGAGCTCATTGTATGGCCGATGGACATCATAAGTCGTATTTGGTTTTCCTGGGGTGTGGAGAAGAGAAAGAACCAGCTGAAGTCCGGAACACCGATATCGAACCACCTGCAAGGACTGAAAAGTACATAACCTCAATAATGGATGAGGAATCATCTGATCATCTGAACGAGGCGGGCATTCCCATGCTCTTATCAAGATATAGCATAGTAATAACAATGAGGTCCAAAATATGGGGACCTTAACATATACATGTCCTCAAATACTAAATGAGGAAGAATCTCAATAGATGGACGAGGCAGGCATTCCCATGCTCGTATCAAGATACATAAAAATCACTTGTGAGGCCCAAAATGAAGGACCTGTAGTAGATAATCACTGTGCATATCATGAGGGTCCAGAAGGGACACAAATCTGGAACATACTGTTGAGCTGACCATGTATGAGCTGAAAAACTGATACACTGGAATGGCAGTAGTGCTACTGAATGTGGTTCTGAAGGAACTGATGCGCTGCTGGATCAGAGTGACAAGGGTCACACTCGTAATGGTACACTGATCTGGAACTGAACTGGGTACTCAAAGAAGCATAGAACTGAATGGCTTCCGAATACAATCTCCAACGCAGCCCGGACATCCACGGGAACATATAACTGGGCGTTCCGAAGTGACTCACCAATGTGCTAGAGTCGGGGGAAATCCAGGGTCTTCGACATAGAATGGAAAGGATATACCTCCTGCGTGATTCTCAATGATGCGAATAAGGTACTGAAGTCGAGCATGTGAGAAACAACTATTCGGAGAGGCAATGATGAGTCCTCCCAAAATGGTCTGTAGGCACTCATCACAGATGGTGATGGGTCCAAGGCGCAGGGGCCTCTAGGTCTATCCTCTGGAATAGAGGGGTTGTTGTCGACAGAGGGAGACCTGCAACTATCAAGGCAATGATGTTTCCTTGACAGGAGCGTGAGGTGAAAAACCAAAATGTGATAGTACTGATGGCAGGGTTGATAAACTGGGGTAAATAACTGGGCAAGTAGAGTGGGTGGACTCAAACTTCCTTTGTTTAGAGTATGATGGTGCGGATGATTGGGCAGCACATGAAACTGGTTGGTGGTAAAGGTATCATAGCTGTATGGGATCTGGGAAGTTCACTGGGATGAGGGAGACTCAAGCTCTGGTAACATGGTAGGAGACTCCAGAATACTCTGAACAAAGGTGACCTGATTGGAGGTGCTGCCGAGAGGATTGATCATAGCGCCAAGAGGCACGGGGGGATTTCTTCATGAGTTAGTGAACTAAAAGAAGTGTGGATATAAAGTGGTACTGTCATGTGGATTTTACGAGCCCATGAAAGTTCATGCTCGTGGTTGCTTTCAATTTTAAGGAGTCTGAAAGCAAATCAGAAGACTCTGAAGAAATGGAATGATACTGTCGTGTGGATTTTACGAGCCCACGACAGTACATGCTCGTGGTTTCTTTCAATTTTAAGGAGTCTGAAAGCAAATAAGAAGACTCTGAAATGATGAAATGTTACTGTCGTGTGGATTTGACGAGCCCATGACAGTTCATGCTCGTAGTTGCTTTCAATTTTAAGGAGTCTGAAAGCAAATAAGAAGACTCTGAATTGAGGGAATGGTCAGGCAAGGAGGAAGTGTTCGATGAAGGAACATGTATGATGACCAGAACTGAGGTTAGGGGGGGAACACTGATGGGCCTCCTTGCAGGGTGGATGAATGGTGTCAAAATAACGAGACATTTGCAGTATGACAGGAGTGGATGGCTTATGCAAAATAATTGGATGACGACCGATGTGGTGCGCGAATCAATGCGGCAAGGTGTAGGGATGCACTATTGTAATTGTATCAAGTGAGAGCGAGAAATGATCTCAAGCATCATCACGAGCTCGGAAAAATGAATCCGGCGATATAAAAGGTGTTAAAAACGGAGAGCGGCCCAAGTGGCACGCAAACCAAGGCTACTATTGGTGTCTAAAAAATGGGTAAAAAATGATGTAGTTAAAAAGATGCAACGAGGTGACCATTGGGATGATCTCATCATGCTGATTCCAATGGTAGAAATAGTTCGGAAAACGGACTCTGTATGGGTCCAGAATGGTCAAAACAAGAACAAAGTCGACGGACTATAAATAGTAAGTGGGCCCAACATGACACGTCATTTGTACTATTTGAGGTTGATTTGCGATCGGAGTGAACCAGAGCTAACGTGTGATTTTTTGGACGATCCAATCGGTGGATTCGATATTCGAGAGAGCCAGGTATTCCGTTAAACTTACACCTGTTTTGTTTTTTGGGTTGGGAGGGTTGGTGGGCCCCCAGGGGAGGATGTTGTACGGTCCATAGGGGTGGACTGAGGGTTTAGTGGTCAAAACCGCGGTCTCCGACCACGAGTTTTGACCAGGACAACCACGGTCAGAGAGCGCGACTGTTCGGCTTAACAGCCGCGGTCTGGACCGCGACTGTCGGACTTGATGGCCGCGGTCTGGACCGCGACTGTTGGGCTTGACGGCCGCGGTCTGGACCGTGACTATTGGGCTTGACGGCCGCGGTATGGACCGCGACTGTCGGGCTTGACGGCCGCGGTCTGGACCGCGACTGTCGGGCTTGACAGCCGCGGTCTAGACCGCGACTATCGGGCTTGACGGCCGCGGTCTGGACCGCGACTGTCGGGATTGACGGCCGCGGTCTAGACAGCGACTGTTGGGTTTGACATCCGTGGTCTGGACCGCGGCTGTTCTGGGTTATGGATGGGTGGGGCAGGTCTGTTATTTGGACATGAGCCTAATGAGACATCTTTGTGTGATTTGCAGGATGGCACGGGTGATATGGCAGGAGAGGGAGATGCCAGAGGACCTAGTGACTGCCATCCAAGAGGACTGTCGGGTGCGGTCCATGCTGGGGCTCTTCGGACTGCTGAAGTTCACTGAGATCCCGATGATACGGTCAGCAGGGTTACTGCTGAACTGCTTGATTGATTTCTGGGAGCCCGAGACACAGGCATTTTGGGTGCAGGGAGAGAGGGTGGACCTCACCCTAATTGATGTTTATTTCTTGACGGGGTTACCCTGCCTGGGGAGGGTAGCTGATACACAGCCGCGGGTCTCCGCGGATCTGGATATAGATGACTTGGCAGTGCAGTTCTGCAGGGAAGACGCGAGGGTGCATAGGAATGCACTCCGGATTCAGGACTTACGGGAGCCAGTAGTACGTGCGATGGCAGCCTATGTGGTATGGATTTTGGGGTCCCAGTCACCTGAGAAGGTGTATGGGAGTTAGATGCAGATCGTAGAGCGAGTACTGGCTGGGACTTACTTTGCGTGGGGCCAGATGTTCCTGACCTGTGTGCAGAGACAGCTGACCACAGAGAAGGAAGCTGGCAAGGGATTCTGTTTTGGTTCCTTTCTAGTTGCATTATTCATGGAGAGGGTCCCCACACTGCGACCGTGGGTGCCGGTCAGAGAGGGAGGCTTGAGGGAGCCTCGGATGATACGGTGGGGAGAGATGATGGGTCATCATGGCGGCGGGGACGTTGGGCGGTATTTTACTCGGGAGCTGTATATGCAGTGGCTCCAGCTACCACTGGTGCTGGAGGATTATCCCTACAGAGACATGGACTTTACAGGGGATCCAGATGCACCACGGCCACCAGGATAGGCATGCGATCCGGATGGTATGTATGATTTAATTGTATTGTCTAGTTTTTATGTTATATATGATATATGGTTGATATATGGTGACTGACAACTGGGTGTTTGCAGATGTGGGTCCGAGGCCGCCGCCAGATCATGTGCCCCGTAGAGGGGTTGTGGCCATTCCAGCTTTGCCTAGGCGGGGGGCGAGTCGTCGCCCAGACCCTGAGGGGACACTGCAGGCCTTACGGGTGCTGTTAGATCGGCTACTGGAGGGAGTGACTGAGCGGGGGTGGCGAGACTTATATCCTGCTGTGATCCGGGATTGCTTGGAGGCGCCACGCGACTTTAGAGCGATTGTGATCCGTGTAGCTCTATTGGCGGACCGGGCACGGGCTTAGGGCCCCAGGCGAGATGAGGACTCGCCGGTGGAGGAGCAGGGGGAGGAGTCCGAGGCTACTGACACGGATAGTGATCCAGGGTATGATTCCCATTAGGGAGAGCAGGGGACTCTCCCTGATTTTTTTTGTAGCTACGGCTTGTAGTATATGAGGCTTGATGGATGTATATGCATTTTTTGTATAGCTGAGTACATGGGTACTCAGGACATGTATAGTCTTGTAACATGTATTTTTTGGATATGTATACATTTATGCACGTGGATGCACTTTTATGATGTTTTATCCTTGGTACGCACGTGGATGCGCTTTATGATGTTTTGATATGTTTGTTTTGCACGTGGATGCAAGTAGTCTAGGATGTTAGGCACGTGGATGCCCCTATGGATGCAAATGTAGTTTTATGGTGTATGTATATGGAGGCAAATGTTGATGCAATGCAGTCTTTTTGGTTTTTTATATGGTTGGATGAGATGCTATGATGCATGATGAAGATGTTATATGGTGTGATTGATATGCCAATCTAGGATGTTATTGGCCATTTGATCTGCGACACTATTTTGAGCTCTGGGGACATGCGTGAATGTGATGGATTCAAACTGGCAGCTAAGTTGTTTTGTACGTAGGAATTTTCTAAAGAGGCAAGGATCGCGCACCTGGTAGCAGTTGTTGAGCTGGGAGACAAGTAGCTGGGAGTCTAAGAACACCTGAAGGTGACGTATGCCCATCTGGAGGGCAGTAGTCAGGAGACCAGTCACAGCATCATACTCTGCCTGGTTATTGGTAGCAGTGCCTATACATGTTCCGTCAAGGTGAATCAGTTCGTTGGAAGGGGAATACAAGACCCATGCGGTGGAAGCCAGATTGGGAGACCAGCGGCTTGCCCCATCAGCGTAGCCAATGTAACGAGGTGGAAGATGGTCCATCTGTGGGCATGCAAAGATGATGAATGTGAGATTATGGTAAAAAAGGTAAAAAACAAAAAAGGAGAGCAAACTGTACAATGCGGACCAATGAGGTCGCGGCTTCAGTTATGGGTAAAAATGTTTAAGGTACAACCCATTGCGGGGGTTGTGTAAAGGTTGGCCTTCAGAGTTAGCTAACACGTATGCCCCCTTGCCGAGGCAAGTCTGCACAATGTAAGGGCCTTGCCACATGGATTGGAATTTTCCTTTACCTTTTTTGTCGTTGGCCTGGTCATAGGCGAGGACTAGGTCCCCCTCGTGGAAAGTTCGAGGGTGAACATGTTTGTCATAACTGGCTTGGGAGTGGATTTTGGCAGCCTCGATGTTCCGGAGGGTGGCGCGACGATCTTCATCGGCTTGTTCGAGGGATAACAGACGGTGCTCAAGGGGGGAGGTATCAGGTAGAAGCTCAACGACGATGTGTAAGGCAGGTATCTGACACTCGATGGGGAGGACAGACTCTACACCGTGAACTAAATGAAATGGGGTAAAACAAGTGGCGGTTTTGGTGGAGGTACGGTAAGCCCATAAGGCAGGGAATAGCATATGGTGCCAATTGGATTTATGCCGATCAACAGTACGTTGGAAGATGGTTTTGAGGATTTTGTTAACAGCTTCGACTTGACCATTCCCTTGAGGGTAGTAAGCCGAGGAGAACTGGTGTTGGAACTTAAGGAAGGTGGATAACTCACGCCACACGGAGTCTTCAAAGTGTGATCCATGGTCTGAGACCAACTGTTTAGGGACCCCGGATCGAGTGATGACATGGTTGAAAAAGAAACGGGCAGCAGTCTCAGCGGTGCAGTTGAAGGTGGGCATGGCTTCCGCCCATTTGGTGAAGTAATCGACGGCGACAACGATGTACTTATGGCCGTTCGCAGATGTGGGTCTACACTCCATGAAGTCGATGGCCCACTTACAAAAGGGACCAACGGTGACGACTAGGTGTAACGGAGCAGGTGGTGTCCGGGCTTTGGGGGCAAAAAGTTGGCAGTTATGGCAATGCTTGACCGCAGTGATGCAATCAGTGAAAAGTGTAGGCCAGAAGTATCCGGCGCGGACAACCTTTTGGGCAGTGGCCATCCCTGAGAAATGGCCGCCGCAGGCACCGCTATGACAATCATTAAGGACCTATTCAGCTTCCTCGTGTGTAAGGAAACGACGAAGAATTGTGTCAATTCCTCACCGGTAAAGGACATCTCCGATGAGGAGGTAGCGAGAGGCTTGATGACGGACACAACGACGTCCATTACGAGTGACGGTGGGTTGGAAATTTTGCGTGCGCAGGTATAACAAGATATCACCGTACCACGTGTCTTCGGACGAGATGGTGAACAAGTGATTATCGGGTAACTCCTCGGAGATAGGTGGGGCCGGGATGAAGGAGGGGAGATCGGTGATGAGCTGGGCAAGCGCAAGGGCTTTAGTGCTCTTAGGTGTGCGGAATGTGAGGTCATATTCCTGGAGGATAATGACCCATTTAGCCACATGACCTTGCAGGAGACGCCGGTTTAAGAGATATACCATGGGGTTAGAATCAGCGACAACTGTGGTATGACTAAGTAAAATGTAGTGTCTCAATTTTTGGATAGAAAAGACCATGGCTAAGGCTAGTCTCTGCTCATATGGGTAACGTAGGGGTGGGCCAGATAAGGTCTGGCTGACGTAGTAAATGACATGCTCTTGGCGTGAGCTATCTTCTTGAACCAAGACTCCGGACACAGCATGTTCAGATGCTGAGACGTAGAGGATGAAGTCGTGAGAGAAATCCGGAGGGGAGATCAAGGGGGCTTGTGTGAGAGATTTCTTGAGGTCTTCGAATGCGGCTTCTGCTTGCATGTCCCAGACAAAGGGTACGTGGGTACGGAGTAGGCGCAAGAAACCATGGACGGTTGTGGCGTAATCAGGAACAAATCGTCGAAGAAAATTGGATCGCCCTTGCAGACTTTGGAGTTGTCGGAGCGTTCGAGGAGAAGGAAGGTCTAAGATGGCTTGGACTTTCAGGGGATTAACAGTAATTCCTTTTTGGGAAATGATGAAACCTAATAATCGGCCTGCCGGAACGCAAAAGACACACTTGTGTGGGTTCAAGCGGATACGATATTTGCGACAACGCAGAAAAACTTGCCGAAGGTCATCAAGGTGGTCTGATCGTTTTCGGGAACGAGCTGTAAGGTCATCAAGGTAGATGAGCAGGATATGGACCAAATCATGAAAACAATAGGTCATGGCCCGCTGGAATGTGGCACCAGCATTTTTTAGGCCGAAAGGCATGACGCGATAGGAAAAGGTTCCCCATGGGGTAGTGAAAGCGGTTTTGTACTGGTCTTCCTTTCGGATTTGGATCTGATTGTATCGAGAAAAACCGTCCATGAACGAGAGGACTTCATGCCCCGCACACGCATCAATCAGCTGGTCAATGAATGGCGTGGGGAAATTGTCTTTGGGACAGGCACGGTTTAGGTCTCGGAAGTCAGTGCATACTCTAATGGTGCCTTGTTTCTTGTTGACAGGAACAGGGTTTGAAACCCAGGTGGTATAGGCAATAGGATAAATGAATCATGCCGTGCGAAGCTTCTCAATCTCTACTTTGACAGCGGGGAGTTTTGAGGGATGAATAGGACGTTGTTTTTGATGAACAGGGGGTACGTCAGGCCATGTGTCAATGTGGTGCTCTATAATGGCAGGGTCAAGACCAGGCATTTCGGTATAGGACCAGGCAAAGACATCACAGAATTCTTTGAAGAGTGTTTTATATTCCTCGATCTCCTGCTCAGTGCAAGATGCTCCTAAAGTGATGAGTTCGAGGGTGCCTCCGGGGGCAGCGATATCAATTTTGATGACAGGTGAGATGTTGGCCATGTTCCCCTCTTCGAAGGCGTCAGGAGCAGGAATAGGGTCTTTGAACCAGTCGACCTTGGGGGGAAGGAAGTCTTTGGACTCGACTGCAAATTGGGTAGCAGTGTTAGAGGAAGATTCATCTGGGAGGAAGTAGGAACGATGGTGCATGTCATCCCAAGGATAATCCGGGGCAGTGAGAGCTTCGAGAATTTCCTCATCCGTACGAAATGTTTGGCTTGTCAAATCGATTGATGGGGGTGTAGTGACGGAAGAGATCATATATATGGTATTAATCTCTTCGGAAGAGGGAGAGTCCGGGGGGTGGATCTCCACAATGGTGGGTGATGTCTTTTCAAGATCTAAATGGTTCATCTCAAAAAGAACGGGATTGACCTTTTCGGAAAGGGGAGAGACTGGGAAATGGATTTCCTTAATGGTGAGGCGGGCCATCTCGAGATCCAGATTGTTTATCTCAAAGAGAGTGGTATTAACCTCTTCGGAAGGGGAAGAGACCGGGGAATGGATTTCCTCAATAATGAGTGGTGCCGTCTCAAGTTCCGGATTGTTCATATCAAAGAGAGCTAGCCTGTACTCGGGGAGATCGAGACAGTGATGGGAGTAATGCCCGTAAACATCGCATAAGGCACAGGAGTGGTTAGTGCGCAGGGATTTGTCGTGAGGTGTAGGGGTTGGATCTAGATGGACAACCGGGATGGTGGGGTCATCGTCGAGCATTCACATGTACTCCTTTAATGCTGGTAACTGAGGACATAGGTGAGTCGGATGGCCCAACTCATCGCATAGCGAGCATTTGGGAGGAGCACGAAACACAAGGGGGTTTTTGACTGTCTTAGCGGGTGGGACAATGGTGTAAGGTTGGGGGCCTCTGCCCCCAGTGGGTTTGGGAAGAAGAGGGGGGGGGTTTCGCAGAGGATGACGGGGTAGCAACACCGGGAGGTGGTTGATTAGTAGTGACAAGGGGTTGCACTGGTTGCAGGATGACATCTGGTGTCGGGGGACTAACGGGAGGCGAAAGATACCAAACGGGTAATCCTAAGGTTAAACCAGGGAGGTTGAGGGTAGCCATGACCAGGGCGCTAGCCATTCCTGATGGGGGAAAGAGGAAAGGAATGGTATGAATGGGTGTAGCCCCAATGTGACTAGGTACCAAAGGGGGTGTCGGCAACAAAGGCGTTTGATTAGTAGGAGTCCGCGTGATGTGGGACAGGGTACATAGACCGGATACTTCGGTGGTAGGGGACGGGGGTGGAATAGATGGGAAGGTCGAAGTCATTGGCGCATCTGAGTAAACTCCAGGACCCACTGAAGACACGAATGAGGTGGTGGCATCCGAAATAGGTTGTTCAACCATGGGGAGTACGGGCCCTATAGAAGAAACGATTGTGTTGGTGGCACCTGAGATAGGTTGTTCCACCATGGGGAGAACATTTTCAGGTGCCGCAGGGGCATTGGGATCGTGGTAAGTAAGTTGGTCAACCGTGACCACGCGTCCCTCATGGGGGAACATCATGATAAAAAAAATGGTAGAAGCAACTGCCCGCATGGCATACATGTAGTTGCGGCCAAGTAAAAGGTTATAATCAAGCTGGGCATTGATAACCTCGATGTTGATTAGGACGGTTTTGCCAGCCAGCTGGAGGGGGACATTGGTCAATAGGCCTTGTGGTTGAGCTGAACGGCCATCATAGGCTCACAACGCAGTAGAGGACTTCTGGAGAGGGGGGGATCCCATTTTCTGCCAGATGGAGATGGGCATGACACATGTAGAGGCACCTTCATCAATAATGCATCGATGGACGATAAAATTCCGAATGGAGACAGAAACTTGGAATGATAAATTAGAAGGCAGGCGGGGTTTGGATTGGTCCAAATCAAATGCCATTAACTGCGAATCATTTGGATCGATAGCTCCAATGGCTGAGAGTAAAGTCTTACGCTGCGAAGGGCAGTTTTTCAAGACTTCTAACGCAGACATGGCTGCAGGGGATTGGGCTAAATCATCGACAATGTTGTAGTTAGACGCAGCCCGCGCATTGGGGTTGTTGTTGATACGGCAAAGTGGGAAACGGGTTGTTTTGGGAGCTCCATCGAGTGGAGGTGGAGGTATACATAACGCTTGATCAGTGGGATGAGCGTTAGCGGGGTTATTGGCAAGAGGAGCTTCCGGGGTGGAGCCGTATTGGTTCCGTCGAGTCTGGAGGTTGACCTCATCGGAGGACATCATTAACAGATGGTGGGTACCTGAGTCAAATATGGGTTGATCAGGAGCCGCGTAAGTGATTTGTTGGATGGGCGCATTAGCTGGAGGTGGAGCCAATGGTTCAGTGCTCACTAAGCCTTGGTTTGGTAAGGGGTTTTGTAGCACCAAAGGTGGCTGCTGAGGTTGTGGGGGATTGGGTGGTGCTTGAGGAGCCGCCTGTCCTTGGCGTAGTCTATCAGCAGCCAAAAGTTGTTGGACTCGCTCCATAAGTGGAAAAAAATGGGTGTAGTGGCCATAGACCCCGCACACAGAACAAGGATAGTTCGTTCACAAATTAGGGTTTTTAGCCTGCTTGGGCGAGCGATCAGGGTTTTGGTTGGTAGGGGCCACGTTATTATTAGCGGGGGGATTAGGGTGTTGACCATCTTGCTCGGTCTGTTGGTTGTTCCCACGATTTCAGCCTCTGCCACGGTTTTGTTGGCCCTGGTTGCGTTGGTTGTTCTGGTTTAGCGGCGGGTTTTCTTGGGCGTAAACCTGCCCTTGGGTAGTAGGTGGATTCTGAGTTTGCGCAGGTGCTGGAGCAGGATGCGGTGGATAATATGGAGGTGGAGGCTGCGCTGGTGTAGCTACTATAGGGGGTTGTTGATAGTGCTGTGGAGCGGGTTGTGGGTTTGCCGCAGGGGCTGGATGTGGCTGATAATAATGAGGTTGGGCTTGTGACGGCGCAGGAGCTGGTGCAGCCTGCTGGTGATAGTAGGGCTGAGGTGCGACCAGGGGGGTGTAAGTGGGAGTCATATTACCGAAACACTGAGGTGGACACGAGGGTCCATGGGAATGGTGTTGATGTGGCATTGGATCATACGAGTTGGTTGCTTCGGACTGTGATATAGCCCGCGAAGGTTCAAGGCCAAGGGTAGGATGGGCTATGGAAAATGGCTGAGGCTGCGAAGAGAGACAGCCAATGATGCCGTCGGCAGCGTGGGATGCCCCCGGTGCATCGTGCTAGGAGGGATCGCCACGAGGGGCGTCAGGTATGATGGTATAAAGATAACCCGACTAGGCGTAAATAAGATCGAACTGCTGGGCTTTAAGGATAGCCTCTTCCTCTGACTGGGGTCTTTCGGCTGCCACATCCTTAGCAATGAGCGGAAGGAGGGATTTGAGGAACCAATCGAGGAAGATCCGGTCATCTAACTTGATTTTGCATAGGCTACAGCGTCGCCGCCATTCGTGAATGTGGTCTGTGATATGCGTAGTCGTGTTCTGCCGGCAAGATAGGAGGATCTCCATGCCCGCGTCATAGCGGACAGGTAACTGGAAGAACTGGAGGAAGGTCGAGGCCAGGGATGTAAAGGTGGCATGGGTTCCATGGGACAGCTCGATATACCATTTGGCAGCAGAGCCAGTGAAAGTTCGTTGTAATAAACAGAGGCGAATGGAGTCGTCTACTATGGAGTTGGAGGAACACCATAGATGGAAGGACATGATATGGTTCTGTGGGTCTTCACCTGCCTTACCCTCAAACTTAGGGATGTCCGAGGGGAGCTTGGTGGGCATGTGAGGCCACACAGGGTTGTGCCGGATGGGGTCGTTGGTTAATCTGGCTAGGTCAGGTAGATTGAGGCTAGCCATGTATGGAAAACTCGACGAAGGGTGTGACACGGTTGTGGGTTGGATCAAGTTGGGGCCGATGCCCCCAAGTGGGCGGGTCATGTGAGGGAGATTTCCCCCAAGTGGGGGAACTATGGTGGTATAGGACGGACCTGCACCCCCAGGGGTGGTATGAGTCACTAATGGAGTGGGGACCGGTATTCCCACTGTGGGAATCGGTATTGTGAGGGGGACAGTAGAGGGGGCCCCCGTGGAGGGCATACCCAAAGTAGGTGAGGTACTGGGTGTCGTGGTGGATGTGCCACCAATGGTCCCTCCCATTAAGGGAGTGGGATTCACGCCGTCCATGGGGCTAGTAGGGGCGGTGTAAAGGGTGTTCTCAGATTCAGGCTCCGAGTCTGATGTAAAATAAGGGGCGTCAGAATCGGGTGACGGAGTCCTATGCCGCTGACGAGTGGAGTCAAGTGACAAGGCTCGAGATCTACGGTGAGTGGTATCAAGTGATCCGTGCTGTGGGGGATCGCCTCTGAGGCGCCGAGAATGTCTCGGGGAAGCAATGGTGATAAAATGATGTCAAATCTGTGTGGGTTGAGTTCACTGCAAAACAGCTCAAAAAACTCTAATGCAACCGAGTGTGCAGAAGGAGAGCTCAACAAATGGGGCGCTCAGGCCAACAACAACTCAAAACACCCACTGTAACTGCGTGCTACAATAGGCGGAGTACAATAGAAATGGTCAGAATACCAAAAAAAAAACAGGTTGCCTAAAAAAAAAAAACGGTGGACTCACTAGACCAAAAGGAGGTAAGGGAGCATGCAAACACCTAACTAGTGGTATTATGACTCAACTAGACATATCCTCTGCAAGGTGATGAAATCCAAGTCAGACAATATGAAGAGGAAAGTCAAGTGGCTAAAGTATCCCCCCCCCCGTTCATGACACGTCCAGAAAGGTAAATCTGCCACTTGGTCCTTTAACCGCAATATTCCCTATACAGGGATATTCCGAGAACTGTGAAAGGTAGCCCTTCAGTTACTGAATGGATTTCGGTATTCCACTCAGACCTCTGGAACCAATCTCACGACTTCAACCCTCCTAAGGGAGAGGGCTTCTGATAATCTGGTTGTGACTGTGTCAAAAAATACTAAGGGATTTTGGTTCCCTAAAGGACAACAACTATGTCTCGAGTGTAAATAACCAAGGGGCGTTATTGGAAGCCTATCCCCTTGATCCTACCTAACTACAAAAATTATTTTGTGTTCCCCAAGTGGGGTTAGAATGTTGGTTGAGTTAAGTAGTTTTTTAAGTCTCACTTGATTTAGGTGACAGATTGTGTGCTGGTGAGGTTATGAACCCAGAAGAGAAGTGCTGGGGCAACTTCCGAAATAACAATATAATTGAAAAAAATTTATACCATGCAAAATTTATCTGAATAAACAATGCTGAAATAATTCGGAATAAACAATGCTAAAATTTTGTAAACAATTCTGTAAACATGGGACAGAAAGGCTGTAGGGCTGCAGGTGGGACAGATGGTTGTGCTAGTGCAGGAAATATGGTAGCAAAGTGACTGGGTTTCGGTGCGGTAACGAGTGCAAAAATCAAATCGCGGATCGCGGGTATGGGGCGAAATCGCGCGGTCGGACCGCGGGTTTGAAGGCGAAAGTCGCGTGCAGGTCGCAGGTTTTTGGCTAACAGCTGCGGTCGGACCGCGGGTTTGAAGGCAATAGTCGCGGTCGGGATGCAGGTTTTTAGCTAATAGAGGCGGTCGGACCGCGGGTTTGAAGGCGACAGTCGCGGTCGGGACGCAGGTTTTTTAGCTAACAGCGGCGGTCGGACCGCGGGTTTGAAGGCAACAGTCGCACTCGGACCGCGGGTTTGATGTAAATAGGTGCGGTCGGGCCGCGGATTTCTGGACAGAAGGCGCGGTCAGACCACGCCAAACAGAGAACAAACGACGGTTTACGGCGACCGAAAACGACAGCCGAAAGGACAGAACGGAAAAGAAAATAAAGAAAAAAGCCAGCGGAGTCACCAAAACTGTAAATAGGGTTTTACACCTAGCTTGTACGAATGAGTACCTACTAAGGACAATGGATTCCTTAGTAGCAGTTCAATGATATTTGAATTAAAAGCTATAACTGAAATAAAAACTAAATTTAACCAAGTTAATTAAGCAAACGGTAGAAAGTAAATAACATGAAACAAAAACAGTAAATAGTAAATAATGACCTTTATTGATGTTACCTCCAATGTGGAGGTTGGTGAAGTCCGTTGCGCTGGTCCGATGTCGGTGGCTCCGAGCTTCAAGCTGCTTCTTCTCTTTCTCCAATGGTGAAAATGGGCCAAAAGGGGCTCTCAATGGTGAAAGTAGCTCAATGGTGAGCTAGGATTTCACAAGCAATTTTGGTAGAGGCAGGATACTTGTGATTGTGGATGATGAATAAGGGGTCTCCATCACTTATTTATAGTTGGAAACCATGCAGTTTTTAGGGTTAGGGTTTCTTCCTCATTTTCCTCATTATTTTATATTTTTATTCCTTTTTTGCTTTTTTGGAGGAATTTTGGATATTTTTGGAGGAAAAGAGGGTTTTATGGCCTTTTGGAGGCACTTTAAGCCTTTTGGAGGCTTTTTGCATGGTTTTATGGGTTTTTGATGGAAATATGGTGGGAAAATGGACAAATGAGCCATGTAATGGGGTAGATGAGGTAGTGAACCCTTTTTGGGTGATAACAGTCTTTGCAATAAAAAGCATTATTTCATGTCATTTCCCTAGAACCTTGGGCAAGAAGAAAATAGATAGCATGTTTTAAAGCACTACATTTTAAATAAATAACATGGGCACACAATAAGAAGCTACAACTTCTAAAATCTGGACAAATAAATTTAAATCAAAGTCCTGTGTATTGGTTTATTATAACAGCCATGATTTTATTCAATGGTACTTTCACTATAAAAGAGTTGTCTGTGGAAAAATCATACCTTGTAAAATAGGACGATAGATTGCTCTAACAGATCCACAACCCATTAAAGATCCCCCCCTTCCACCTTGACCTTGAATTCCAGATCTGGGTCTGAATTCCATAGAGTTTTGAATGCTCGTGTTCTGTACAAATAGAATGCATTATGAAGCATCAGATCTTTGAATGTAAAAGTGCATTAACCAAAATCATCACAAGCAAAACTATGATGAGACTTCCCTCTTAATATTAATGCAAATACAGCATAGCAAATATATCCAACATACTAGACCAAAAAAGAGAAAAAATAGAATTCCTAACCCTATAAAGACATTTGCATTCATTAAATTACCACAATAATTACCCCCAAATAAATGATAACGGCTTCAAAATATGTTATTTCATATAACAAACAAACAAAGGCATAGGAATTTTGTTGGGCTCTTAATGGTAAGTTACAAGAACAGCACATGCCATGAAACCAACCTAAATTCTATCACCGGCAGGTTGGCTCCATATACAAGTGGGAGTGGACAGAAACAAGCACTACATAGTTTTTGACACAATAGGAAGCCCCTTGTTTGTGAATTTTTTGCAGAAGGTATCCAACTTGCCAGTCTTCCAGAAAATGAAAATGAAGGGATGGGATAAAAGTGTTGCCAAAAAATGAAAATGAAGGGAAGGCATAAAAGTGTATCCATGGGTATAGATATAGTCCTAATATTTCATGTCAAGGGATGTTTGAGGGAGACAGAAAAGGAATACAAATAAACCATATAAAAAATGCCAGCATTATCTTGTAACACTTCTTTGAAAATCCATAATATATTGTATCTAGGTTATGTCATATAAAATTCATGTAATGGTCACTCTACAATCCTGTGCTGTATATCACAGGAAGCATCACATATATGTTGG
>LPNX010990923.1:25401-52267 GCA_001517045.1 Pseudotsuga menziesii | reverse complement strand
CTAGGTGCCTCAGGGATAATCTCGTATAAGATCCCAGACTGTGAGTAGATCAAGTCTAACTGCTGGGCCCTGAGTATGGCTTCTTCCTCGCTAGTCACTCATGATGTAGAAACATCCTTAGATATATAGGGTAATAAAGATTTAAGGAACCATTCTAGTAAAAACTCAGGAGGGATGGTAGCTTTAATAAGGCTCTTTCGCCTCCTCCACTCTTGGATATGATCCGAGATGTGGGTTGCCTTATTTTGTCTAAAGGTGGAAAACAAGTCCGTTCCGAAATCGTAATGAACTGGAAGCTGAAAGTGGCTAAGGAAAGCTGTAGCCAAGTCCCAGAAGCTACTAAAAGCAGCAGGAGGCAGCTCAATGTACCATTTTGCTGCAGTGCCAGTTAATGTTCTCTGGAACAGCCTAAGTCTCACTGAATCCTCATTCAATGAGTTGGAAGAACACCAAAGATGAAAGGTGGTGGCATGTGCCCCAGGATCTTCACCAGCTTTCCCTTCGAACTTAGGGATGTCCGAAGGCAGCTTGGTGGGAACAGGTGGTCACAAGGGGTCATGCCTCACCGGATCGTTCATCAATTTCGATAAATTTGGCAAGTTCAACGTTGCCAAAAAAGGAATCTTTGGCCTAGCCGGTGTAGTAGATGTACTAGCTTGGGTATTGGAGGGACTTGCCCCCACATTCCCATAAGTAAAAGTGGGGTTGCCCCCAGACACCGGTTGTGAAGTGGTTATGTTGCTTTGGAATGGGTTCATTCCATAGGCCACCGGATTTTGGGTAGGGGGTGCAGTATAAGTAGGTCAGCCCATCCCCATAGAAGCTGGGGTCTGAAAGACTGGAGCTGGTATCCCTCCACTAAACAAAGAGAAGGGAGAGCTCGTATATGGGGTCGAAATAGGTGTTTGGAAGCTTTTCCCATAAGAGGTGTTGGCTCCAAACTGCATTCCTACATAGGAAGGAGGTGGACCTATGTATGGATTGGATGGGGGTATGTGCCCCCCATTCCAAGGGAATCCTTGAACAAAGGCCGAGGATCCCATCGGACCACTGTGGGTAGGGTAAGGGAAAGAAGAAGGTATTGTAGGTATACTGGGAATCCCAGTAGCCATATCACCAGACATACTTCCTATGTTCGAGTAAACCGGTGGTTGGACCACCTGACTTGCTGGAGTTAAGGGTGTGGAAGGTAAATTAGATCTAGGGGTACTAACCGGGGGAGGTAGTACCCCTTCAACCGGAAGGGTTGAGGTGAAAACAAATGAACTTTCTCCTTCAGAAGACATAGCTCTACCTACAGGTACACCTAGTACTGGTGAACTGAAAGGCCTAACCTGCACGATCACCGGATCGTTCAAATCAGTCAAGGGGGTATTATAATGTCTTGCAAGCTCGTCAGCTTGCAGCTCTTCTATCTCAACTATGTCTAAATAAAAGCGGTTAGCTATTAACTCAGGTTCACCAAGAACCTCACTAGTTCCTACCGGTTCAAAAGAACCACCTGTGCTTAGTCTCCGCCTTTGAGGTAGAGGTGGATATTCCAGTGGTGTGAGAGGAGGAAGGTTTCTCAACCTTCTTGACCTTCTAATCTCTTGGTCCTCTAGAATTAAGACTTAAAAAACAACACACCCTAAGGCCAACTAATCACAAGCAGATCCACAGAGCATACACTAAAAAAATATCCTAGGTCTCAAGCAATCAAAACAGGCTATAAAGATATACCTTCCAGAAGAAGGCTGATGAACAGTTACTTGGCGTCCTTGAGGGGTTCTCAGGCACAAGCAGAGGAATCACCCAACCGCCCTCCTGCACTTTCCACAAGGGTTACCTTCCAAGTCCGTTCAAGGTCAACCAGAAATAACCTTCCGGTTTACCTGTGTATGAGCCCTAAAAGACAAGAGACTAAGTCTACCTTGACAATACCTACTGTCTGGGGGGACAGTCGCAAGTCGGCCTCGTACGCATGAGCAGGGTAGCTGAGCCCGAAATTCTACCTAGACAGAATCCTCAGATGCGTAAAAGTCCTGGGTTACGTTTTGACAAGGATTCGGGGGGTTATCCCCTCTGTCCAAGCCTCCACGCGGCCTCGTGCTTAACTCCCTTTTGAGAGGAGCTTCCCAGATACAGCGGTAGAACCAAGGGTTTACCTAATGAATGGCTGACTACGTTTGAGTTTATAGTTTGTGGGAAGTTTACACTCCCTAGCCCACAAACCTATCCTAAGCTAGTAGGTGGAAGGCCCTAAAAATAAAAACTTACTAATAGATTTTAAATTTAAGCGTTAATTTTAAGGGCTTTTCTTTACTCAAAGGAAGCGGTAGTGATGGACTGTGTGGTGTTTTGACTCAGCAGAAAATAAATGAAATAAAAGTGCATCTAAAGCAGACTAACACTATAAAAATAAGCTTCTTTTCATTTTTTTTTAAATATATATGATGAACTATCAGCACTTAAATAAGAGAAAACTAGCCTATATGTTTTGTATTTTTCTGAGATATGTATTTCTTAAACTAAAACAAACACTATTCTAATGCAAAAATTACAATGGAGAAGATTATCTATGTTTTATTTTTCACTTTAAAAAATGCTCAAAAAGTACTGTGCATGTATAAATGCAATGCTTGAGTAGACTTGACACTTATAAACTGTATAAAGAACACAAACTGAAACTAAAAGGCAGACAGACCCCAAAAAACCAGCAAAAGAAGCAGGCCAGGACCTCAATTTGGGTGCAAACAATGACCTAAAGATCACTGCAGACTTTCAAACAGGCAAGTACAGACCAAAAACTGATAGACAGCAGACTGGACAAACAGAGTCTAAGACCCTGATCACTGATCTAGACTCAGGCACTCAACCAAAAACCCAAACAGGCCAGAAAGTTTCAAAATGCAGACAGTAAATAACACAAGTAAAAAGAACCCAAGGGCTTCGAAAAGCACTCAAACGTGATCACCTGATACACTCAGACAACTCAGCAACACTCTTAAAGAAAACCTCAACAGAAGACAGGACTTATAACATGCCAAAGAACAAGCAAACTTCAACACAAAAATCACAGTCTTCAGGAGTATGCGCGACTGTGTAGTAGTGCAAGTCGCGTATGATACGCGACTGTCTATAAGGACAACCCGTGCATGAAACTCTATATGCGCGACTGTCTAGAAAGACAACCCGCGTATATGTGTAAAATTTTCTCAAAAAACAGAGAAAAACCAAGACTTTCAAATGCTGTAAGTATGTAAGAAAGCAGGACAACAGATCACAAACAAGACTTCGAGCAATTACTGGCCAGGACAACAGAAAAAGACCTAAAGCAGACTTGGTTTCCCCAGTGGAGTCGCCAGTTCTGTTGTAATGGATAATTCACCTAATAACCTAGGTCTGGGGGTTACCAACATACTATGACCTTGCAGAAAATTTGATTATAAAAGCACAAATAGGAAATAGGGAAGTAGCAGGAACTTACTTGTAATAAACGAAGGTTGATCCAAGCTAACTCCTTCCTCTTTGCTTCACTCCTACAATCTCCAGGATAATTCCTCCTTCAACCTGTTAACAAAGGTTCTTCCAATATACAGTATGATTCATATATAAAGATGCAGGTTAGGCAAATCACATATCATAATGAAATATAAACATTTACCAAGCCACAACACATGAAACACAATATGGAAGAAGTAATCTGCTTTATTAACAATAATAGAGGGAGTTTAGGTTACAACCCAATGTCTGAACAAGGGACTCCTCTGTCACCAAAGGACTCTGAGTTTCTCTGCTCCAAAGGTTCTGTAGAAAATCCACCATCATAACTTTGCTCTCCAAGTATGAATATCCAAAACCCTCCCCAAGGCCTCTATTTATCTGAAGGAAATGAGGCAGTTCTCGAAGGTTAGGGAGGTTATAGCAGTTAATGGGATTAAGGTAAATGAACAACTAATCTCCCATTAACTCGTGTTTTTTAAAAACTAATTTTGAGGAAGATATGCGCGGGTCTGTAGTAAAGCAACCCGCGCATCATGCGTGACTCTGTACAAGAGCAACCCGCGCATAGATGTATGCGCGACCTGCTGAACATAACACTCACGCATATGCGCGATATGCCAATAGAGATAGTCCCGCATGCACTCAAAATCTCAAAATAGAAAAGTAACCAGTTGGGCATATAGGTAATGTATTTCATCATCAACCAAGGTATAATGAAACTAGGCAAACCTCAATCCATAAGTGTACTTTTGTGTGCCAACCTGAGGGATGTCAGCACTCAGACGGAGAGGTGCCAATCAGCTGTATAACACTAATCCAGTCTCATTTCCCTCCCAACTGAATTGGAGGTACTCTAAAACTCGTGTTGCTCTACATTTCCCCCCAACTGTGGATTGGCAAGCTCTTCTTGGTTTTGAACAGGCCCCATGAGTACAGGTACTTCTATTTCCTCTTCTATTGGAACACCGGAAAAAGAATGAGTTCCTGAACTTACCCTGTAAATTGCTCCCAGGTTTGGTTTTGTTGAGCAAGGGCCCATAAAATTATTAATTTAATGAGGCCATGGTGGGTAAGGGAAGAGATTGGATGCTTGGTGGTTCAGAAAAACCCCGCCATATGATGTAAATCATTGAATAAATAAAATGGAATGTTTAGCAAGGCCTTGTGATGGAGATGAGATAATAAAGGAAATTCAGAGTGATAGACCATCTGATACCTACCTTCATAGGTGATATACTTCTTGAGGAAAATTTCTACTTGATTCCATGGCCGAGGCAGTGATTGCAACGCTATCCTCCTTCGTGACAGTTGAATGTGCTCCCCTTCCCTAAGAAAATCCTCTACTGCTGCAAGATTGGAGGTTCTTCATCCAAACCACGCTCATCCCACCTGAGGAAGGCCAGTGACCTCAACCACTATTGCTTCAGAGACTTCAATACATAATCCCCAAACCTCTGAGTGGGTTTCTGTAAGATTCAAGGTGAAATGTATAGCTATTTCACGGTGAAATCCATTCAGGTGTTTGAAGAATTCAGTCCAACTTGCAGCTTGAAAAATAGAAAAAAATTCGGCATTTCTTCTGAGTTCTCGCATGTTTAGAGGTTCATGTCAAGATGGAATACCCTGTTTGTTTGCCTTCAGAAGTATGTTTTAGTTTGACAAATTACAAATCCCGACAATGGAGGTTAAAGAACAGAGTATGCATGAACAACTAAGAGTGCAGTTGGGTAAATTCGGAAAGTTTTAGCACATCGGATTATTTGGAATTTATCCCAAATTAGGAAAGGTGGCGGTTATCAAGTAACATAATTAGTCATTAAGTCACACAAGTGGATAGTTAATGATGTAATAATGGGCAAAGAAATGCAGGTATGATTAATATTGTTAGATCCAGTTAATACTTAATCAAGTAGTTAATCAAAACCATACCTTCGAAAATACGCGATGGATGGCGACCTTTGGAGAATAGTAGAGCGTGTGAAGTGCATCCATTAAGTGTAATCATTATTACAGGGATGTTGTAATGAACTTTTCCGTCGGTAAACCAAAACCATCGTGTCAAATTGGTCGGAAACATGATGAGTGCTGGAGTATAAATTGGAATCGCTGCATCAGGAATCAGAGCCATATCTAGAGGAGTCGCTAACCACGGTTGCAAAGAGTTCTGCTAATAATGGAGGAGTCACAGCCGTAGACCATAGAGAAATCAAACAGTTTAGGAAATTCGTGGCCCTGGATTATAGAAAAATTAGACAAACGTGGCAGATTCGCAGCTGCCGAAAAAGGTGAAAGTGGACAATACTAAAACGGTGTTGCAACTACCGGAATCGGAAAAAGGATTTAAGCTAACGGAAGTTGATGGTGTTGCAGCTGCCAAAAAAGGTGAAAATGGACAAAAGTAAAATAGTGTTGCAGCTGTGCTGAACGGGATAAAGGTAGAAGTTTCATAGTGTTGCAGCTGCACAAAAAAGTTGAAAATGGACAAAAGTAAAATGGTGTTGCAGATCCGCGAAAGGGGTGAAAATGGACAAAAGTAAAACGGTGTTGCAGCTGTGTGAAATAGGAAAATGACGAAAGTTTTACGGTGTTGCAGCTGCGCGAAAAAGGTGAAAATGGACAAAATTAAAACGGTGTTCTAGCTGCGTGAAAGGGGTGAAAATGGAAAAAAGTAAAATGGTATTGCAACTACATGAAAGGGGATAAATGCAGAAGTTTTACGTTGTTGCAGTTGCATGGAATAGGGTAAAAGACTAATTTTGAAAGTGTTGCAGCTGCGTGAAACGGGGTAAAGGAACGTGTTGCAGCTGCAACAGATTTATTCAAGGAGTTTTCTTCTAGTGCAGGAAGTTACAGAAGGACGACCCTAGTTAACAGGTGCAATGATGACCACCGCTCCTTAGGCGTGTCCCTGCACATATATATTTTTTAAAACAGATCAAGTGCAAAAGAAAAAAGATAACAATAACAGTAAATAAAAAATAGTTTATTTATGTACAAAGATTCATGTAAGATTTACAATGATTAACTAAGGATTGACAAGGGTAGAGAAAAATTCTTGCCCTTGTTCTAAATGGTAGTCTAGATCAACTACAATCTATGAAGTGAATGCATCCTTTAAAATGGGTTTATGGTACGGTCGCAGCCTGTGACGATTAGAAAATAATGGTGCATGATTCTCATCAATGGTTATCAGGCGGACCGTACCATTATCAAATACTCTGTCTACCAGGTATGGGCCCAACCATCTTGTGCATAATTT
The DNA here is from genome assembly GCA_001517045.1 of Pseudotsuga menziesii. Taxonomy (NCBI): domain Eukaryota; kingdom Viridiplantae; phylum Streptophyta; class Pinopsida; order Pinales; family Pinaceae; genus Pseudotsuga; species Pseudotsuga menziesii. Next base: position 45,522 of record LPNX010990923.1, on the reverse strand, counting down.
ACCCTTGAAGTCCCTTTTGAATCTTGAATTGTATAATAATGCCCAATCTCTTTCACATAAGACTTTCTTTTTTATGAATCGATCATGCCAATTGGATCTCTATTGTTGGATTATTACTGTCTAATCCATAGCAGCTAAATGATTCTCATCAAGTTCATTCAATTGATTCAATCTTCTCTTCTGAGCTTCGGTTACATCTAGGTTTACCTCTGTAGTTGTCTTCAAAGTCTTAGTTTCAAATTCAATTAGGAAGAAAACACTTTTCCCATACACCAAGTCATAAGGAGAGAAACCTGTAGTGTTGTTGCAAGTAGTATGATATGCCCACAATGCTTCTGAAAGTCTATTATCCCAATCTCTACGATAGTTGTTGAGTGTCTTGGTAAGGATAGATTCAATAAATTTGTTAGTGCTTTCGACCTAGCCATTGGCTTGGGGATGGTAAGGTGAAGCTATCCAGTGCTGAATATGGTACTTTCGTAGCAGAGCTTCGAATTGATGCGACACAAACTACGATCATCCATCAGTAACCACTTCCTTGGGTACCCCGAAACGGGTAAATATTTCACCATACAGGAAATCGATCATAACTTGGTCATTAGCCTTCACCAGATCCACAACTTCTACCCATTTCGTCATGTAGTTGGTACACACCAAGATGTAGAATTTATGCTTGGAATGAGGGCTGATAGGACCAACAAAATTTGAGGCCCATGTATCAAAGGGTTCAACCACTAATTGTGCTGAAGAGGCATTTGATCTAATCTATTGGGATAGCCCATCCTTTAACAGCTATCACAATACTGGACATATCTTTTTGCATACCTAAAAAGGGTCGACCAATAGTAGCCCAGTCTCAGGGCTTTGTGTCCTGTCCTCCTATCTGCAAAATTCCCCTCACAAGGCTCATCATGGAAGGCCTTCAAAATATGGAATATGTCATCTTCTCTTACACAACTTCTAATCTCAAGATCAAGGCCTATGTAGAAGAGATGACTGTTTATCCAACAATACCTGGCACTTTGTTGAATAATTTTCCTCTTTTCCAAATGTGTTGGAAGCTTTCTTGCAGCCAAGTAATTAGCGACATCTGCATACCAAGGGGAGTGAGCTGAAACTGCAAATAAGTGTTCATCTGGAAAAGAGTCCTCAACAGGCAAATTATCATCACTGTTACTGAAATGAGATAAGAAATCAGAGACAACAATTTCTCTTCCAGGTCTTTCTATAATGGTAATATCAAATTTCTACAATAATAACAGACACTTAGTTACCCTCGCATTGGTAACAGGTTTATTCATTAGATATTTAATGGCCAAGTGGTCAGTGTGCACAAATGTAGGATATCCAGTGATATAATGTTGAAATTTGTTGATGGAGTAAACAATGGCTAAGAACTCCTTCTCGGTAATAGTATAATTAAGTTCAATAGGGGATAATTTTTTACTAATATAATAAACCACATAAGGTGCTTGACCATCCTACTGTCCTAAAACTGCTCCAATGGAAGTATCAGAAGCATCTGAAGAAATGTGAAAAGGCAGGGTCCAGTTGGGTCCTCTTAAGATACGAGATGTGGACAAATTCTCCTTAAGTTTAGCAAATGCTGTTTGGAAAGCCTCATTCCAAACAAATTACACATCCTTCATTAACAATAGAAACAAAGGAGAGGCAAGTTTTGAAAAGTTTTCTATGAATATTTGGTAATATCCACCATGCCCCAAGAAACTTCACACTTCTTTTTGAGTTGCAAGAGTAGGTATATTTTTTATTACCTTGATTTTTGAGGGGTCCACCTGGATGCCATCAGTAGAGATGAAATGCCCCAACACCAATCCTTCACTCATCATCATATGTCACTTTTCAATGCTTAAAGAGATTTGGGTCTATTCACAGCGAGTTAAAACCTTTTCCATATTTTTCAATTCTTCTTCAAAATATATGCCATAAGGAGTAAAATCATCTATAAAAATTTCCATACTATCATTAACTAATTCTGAAAATATGCCAATCACATCTCTATGAAATGTTTCTGGTGCATTGCATAAACCAAAGGGAAGCACTCTGTATGCAAAAGTTCCCTAGGGACAGGTGAAGGTATTTTTATCCTGGTCTTCAGGAGCAATCTGGATCTGATTGTACCCGCTAAACCCATCCAGGAAGGAGAAAAACTTCTTCCCAGATAAGGTGTCAAGTACTTGATCGATGAAAGGCAAGGGAAAATGATCTTTCTGTGTTTCCTTGTTCAGCTCTCTATAGTCCACACAAAATCTCCATTTACCATTCTTCTTGGGTACTATTACGAGTGGAGACACCCACTCGCTATCTGAAATGGGATATATAAATCCTGCTTCCAAGAGTTTCTAAATTTCTACCTTCACTATGTCCCTAATATTGGGGTTCATTCATCGTTGATGCTAGCACATAGGCCAAGAGTCACTTTTGATATAAATATGATGGGTGCACAGATTAGAGGTAATACCCCTCATGTCTGTGTACTCCTAGGAAAGTGCCGCCTTGTGTTCTTTTAAGAGACTGATCAGGCACTTTTGCTCATCCAGGGAAAGGCTGCGATTAATATTCAGGGCTTTTCGAGACTCTACCTTGATAGGAACACTTTTTGAATTTTTTAATACTGTAACTATATGAATGTCACTAACTAATGCCTCTTCTATGAGATTTTCTTGTTCCTCCTTACCTAGAGTAGTATTTAGGATATGATAATTTTTTTTATTGACAGAAGTGGGTTCATTGATGAAATTATTAATGGCATTGTCTTCAGTTTCATCTTTAAAAGTCAAGGCCTTCCCTATTGTTAATAATGGTTGAACACCCTCTTCTTGCTCTGGCTCCATCCATAACGTAGTTTCAGCTTCTAAGCTTGGTCGAGCTGGAGGATAGAGAGTGAGGTTCTTTATCTCAGTGCCATTTGATATGGTCATAGACCCAGATTGACAGCTGATGCAAGCATCAGCTGTAGCTAACCACGGTCTTCCCAGGATCAATGGGTGTTCTCCTGGCTAGGACTTGGGTTGTAAAACTAACAATTTAGTAAGGTACTCCCACGAATCAACTGAGATGACAAGATCATCCAAAATTCCTTCAGGTTTAATAGTGGATCTATCTGCTAGTTATAAAACGGTGGGGGTTGGCCTGAGATTAGTGAGCCCAAGTTTTCTTACAGTTTCAATAGTCATGACATTAATTGCTGCTCCTAAGTCTACCAGTATGTTGGGTATCCATGTATTCCCAATATGCATAGTGACAGTGGGATTCCCAGGATCGTTGTATTTGGCCAAGAGGGTTTTTCCCATTATTAATGCAGATAATTTCCCTATGACATGAACGGTGGGAGGATCCCTGGGTTTCCTTGTACACAAATCTCGAACAGTTCTAGCATAGATAGGTACATCTTGAAGGGCCTGAAAGAGGGGAATTTTAACATAAATATTTTTTAAATCTCCTAAGAGGTTAAACTAAGGTTGTCCCACTACCTTTAGTAGCATTAATCTTTCAGGTTGCGGTGGTTCCCTAATCAGGTGGGTAGGATGTGTGTAGATAGATGTATCATTCTGTGTTTCAGCTAGCATATTAGTAGGATGTTTAGCATCTTCAATAATGGGGGTCGCTACCTTGGATAAATACTATGGGTTCATCCCTTATTCATGAATGGAGGATGGAACATCCTCAACGATCAAAGGCTCCACTACATTCCCTGATCATAAGTGGATATCATTATAGGGTATAGGGGTAAGGGAGTAGGCAGGCATGTTGACAGTCTCAAACTAATGCATTGTTTTATTATTTGGGTTAGGGTTAGGTTGAGCAGGCAGCTGAGGTCGTATCATCATATTGGGGACATCATTGTTCTGGAGTTGCACCTGCGACTACTGATAAGGCTGAGGATATTGAGGAGGGTATGGTTGTTGAGAAAACGGTTTATGTGGAAGCTATTGAGAGGGTTTATTATGGGGAAACTGGTTCCCTAGATGGAAATTTCTCCATCCAGGAGACTTGTAGAAATTCAGGCCTGCAGTAGATTAATTTCACTCACAGCAATTAACAATTGATCATGCAAATTATCAACAATGGAGACTGAATATGGAGCTGTAACACAAAATTATATTAACTGAGTGTACAATAGCCAACCCTGTAATAACATAGGCTGCTGAATATATAGAATACATGAGCAAATCGAATGCATGAGGAAGCATCCAAATCTAGCATAAAGCAGGCTTACCCAAAATAGGCAAATCCCCCATAGGTGTAAAAAGCTGATCCCAAATCTATCAAGGACCCCACGAATTAGCAAGGGCGCATGGGCAAGCTAAAGAGTGGTCAAATGGCAGCTCATACATGCAAAATCATGGAGGAATGAGTGGAGGAGGAAGAGGCAACAAAGCTGATTCACCTCACCTAGTCTTGCTTTCCTATGTGCCTTAAAACACTGAAAAAGCAGGGAATAAAGCAGAAAAAGTAGATGGGCACCTAGGAGGCCAGGAATAAAGCAGATTTGATTCCTAAAGCTCTCAAGGGCGCCACATGAGTCAAAGATGGCAAGTTTGACCTCTATGGATAGGCAATTAGCAACTTGCACATGGTGGGACTCATGGACTAGGCAAATAAGACAAAATAAATGAAATAATGTCTAAGTGGGTAAATACTATGGGTTGATTATTCTAATAAGACTGTTGTTCAGGAATAAACACCATTATAACTAAGGGTCTGGGGTTACCAACTTACTCTTAAAACTTGCAGATAATCATCTTTAAAGTACAGAAAGGAAATAGGAAGATATAATGGACTCACCCAATTAACGATGGTTGATCCAAGCTTTGTCTTCTCCCTCTATGCTCCTCTCCAAAGCTTTCAGGGATGCACCTCCTTCACCTACAAAGAGAAAATCCTCCAAATACAATCTTATACATGTGTATATGACAAGTTAGATAAACAATATATAGAGATCTTAATCATAAATGTACATCAAACCATGATACATGAAAGAGAGTCAACACAAAGTTGGAAGAAGGATTCTCTTTATTAACAATAGTGAATGAGATAAGTGTACAACCCAACACCTGAAACAAGGACTCCTCTGCAACCAAAGGATTCTGGGTTCTGCTGCTCCAAAGAATTCTGAAGATATGCCACCAGCATAAATTTTCTCTCCAAGTATGATTGATTAATGCCCTCCCCAAGGCCTCTATTTATACTTAGGAAAATATAGCAGTTTCGAAGGTTGAGGACGTTGAGACAGTTAAGATAGTTTAAGTTTAAGGCTTAACAAATCTCCATTAATCTTGTTTTATTATTTTTATTGTCGAATGGAGGCATACGTGAGTATTGATACTGGAAACCCGTTTATGACACATGAGTTTCTATAAGGGAAACCTGCATACATATATGTACGTGGGTTGCAATGACAATACTCATGTATAGTATGTGGTATGCTATGGATATAGTTGCATATGTACGCGAGTTACTATGGAAAGAGTCGCATACAACAATCAACATGTAAAATGGTAAAAATGGCAAGCTAGGTGGATAGTGAATGCATCTCATGTCATGCCCATCTATAGTGTTTTAGGAAACTTTCAATCCATAAGTGTCCTTTTGTGTGCCAACAAATGCGGTGTTGGCACTTGAACGGAGAAGTGCCATTTGGGTTGATAACAGATGCCCCCTAATGTGTGAGGTTAGAGGGAAGCAATGGCTGAAATACATTATAATCTTTATATTTGGAGAACTCAGAAATCCAATGGAGTGGAGGTAGTACCTGAAACAAATACATAATAATGTCATATACAAATTCATATCTGAGGAGGCTATGTTCAATATACAGGAACACTAGCTCCTTTACAAATTTTTGATTACATCATATAATACGGGTACAAGACCACATATATTACAAAGGTGGATCGAAGCCACAATATACAATAATGATGATTCTTCAAAGATATGGAAGCTGTGTACATAAGTAGAACATAATCTTATGCAACTTAGTCTATAGTGAGGGAACTAAGGTCTTCATAAAAAATCCCAAAGAACCAGTACAATCCAATCCATGTGAATAAATGTAGGTTGAAGTCGAACATGGAGCGGATTCAACAGATTGTCAATCAATAGGTGATAATAAACAACTGAAGCAAAGGAATTCACCAATGATGAAAGTGAATACTGAGGTATGATTGTCAAAACTCTAGGTATTCATCCTCAGAAAGTACTGATGCGAAACCATACTATGATAAGGAAGGGAATAGATCCTGCAATGGATCACAAGAGTGACTAGGAACTAGGTAAAGGAAGGGAGACACAAGTGATAATAGATACGACAAAGATGGCATCATGATATAGATCAGACATTGAGTTAAGTCCTTGAATAGTGAGAACGACACAGAGATGACCCAAGGAATCTTATAAGTTTATAGATAGAACAAATAGACTTATCTGTCATGTAGGAGACATGATCAGATTCCCCAGGTAGAACTGATAAGAGGAGGAGTAATAAACTTGAAGTAAGAGCTGAACTGAAAGTGAACACTGAGACATGGGTATCAGAAAAGACAAAGAGTGTTATGTTGAAGGATGACATGCTTCCACTAACTGAAAAACAAGAGAAAACTTCTTCCTTACCTTCCCTATTAAATTTTAATGAGTCCAGGAAAGTCAACTCGAATCTCTCTTCATTTTTTAACAAGCTTGAAGAAAAGGGGGAATAATGCTTGATAGTGTCATTGATTCGTGAATTTAATGAGCACGAACTAGTACATGCTCAATTGGTGTTTTCATATTTAGAGAGTCTGAAAACTCCAAAGAAGACTCCAGGGGGGTCCTTTTTCATTCAATTTAGTCTTCTGAGGTCGAAAAAGTATAAAACATACCACAAAAGAACTCTCTTAACTTCCATAGAAGAAAAGGTGAACCTTTTCTGTACTTAGTCAGGGAGGTTCAAAAAAGGTTAAATTACCACCTACCCAACGCTCCTTCAAGAACAACATATATAGCTTGAGTTTTACGAGTCTGAAGGAAAGCAAGATCACTCAGAAAGATCCATTTGAGTACGAGAAATAGGGCTTACAACAATAAACTCGATGCTTTGTTCTTTAGTGTTTAATGAGCATGACAAAGTCATAAAGTACACTCAAAATATTTTTCATGTTTAGGTCCTGAGCACGAAAAAGAGAAAACTAAGCTCATACCGGGAGTTCCTTTTCTGTTAATTTAGTCCCTCATGTCCATAAAAGTGATAAACCTATGCCTGAGAATACTCTTCTCAATTCCGTAGAAAAGAGAGTGATCCTTTCTCGTGCTATTCCGCATGGTCCGAGAAAGAGATAACCTACCACCAATGTGGATGCCTGTTCACATATTCTTAACTAGCTTGAACAGGCAAGTCAACTCGGTGGTCAAGTCTGTTTTGAGGAGTCAGACCTTGGCCTAAAGAAACTCCATAAGGGTGGGGAGGCCTATAAAAGGATAGCTTGTAAAAAGATACCATAATGAGGCTCCATTTGTCGTGAAAAATAGCTAAAAGGATTCCCCTATACCTAACACAGCTGCAACATGAGTATTGAGAGACAACATAGGTTCTAAATGGGGATACTCATGAGAGGAAGGCCCTATTCATGAAAGAATGATGGTAAAGACAAGGAGCTAATGGTTAAGAATACCATAGTCCATGGTTAAAATGTTGATTACTAAGTTTCAGATGGAATCAGTATAGATGCAAAATGCATGTGGAATGACATGAAACCATCCTATATGCGCAAAAAACATTTTAGAATGATGAAAAACCTGTTACAAAGCGAAAAGAGATGGGATTAGTTTGATAAAATATGAACTATAGGCCAAAAACCCACTTAAGAAATATAATTTCTATAAATAGTTCAAAAAACTAAATAAAACTCACCATTTTGAATTTTAGCCATAAGAAGCAATTTTTTACCTCTACCTTCATTCGATTGGTGTGGACAATCCTATGGACTAAATCCAATTCTGCAAGTGTTAGGTAAGACTAGACCCCAAGCTCTTCATTTTGATCCTATCAAATTTCAAATTTGAGTGCCAATTTCATATTTTTGAGCGCCCTTAAGCAAGGAACGCTGTGTACGTGGGTTTGCTATATTGACATTCGCATACACACATTCTGTACACATGTTGTCTAAAAGATAGTCGCATACAGTATGCAACATGTCTAACTAGACAGTTGCGTATGCTGCGTGGAGGGTAAAAAAGATATATAGAGTCAAAATTTTGAATTTTTATTTGAAACTAATGCTTCACAATGATTGTTTTGCTAGGTGTGAAGATGGTGCTTGAGTGGAGGGAGCGTGAGCACGAAGATTTGGATCAAGAAGCACTCCAGGATGCCCCAACTATGAATGTTTTACGTTCAAATGGGTTGTTGAAATTATTTTGCACATCACCTATGCGGGCCAATTTCTTCCTGCTAGAGTTCATGATAAACTACTGGGATCATGATTTTGGCATGTTTGACCTTTAGGGTGAGTCCTTTGAGATTACTTTTGAGGATATCCACTTCATTTCTGGTCTGTCATCACGAGGGGCTCCAGTCAACTTGGAGGGCACCGACAGAGGCGGTGATCCTCTAAGTGTCCAAAACTACATTGATGTATACTGCGCACCTGGGACCCAAAAGAGAGGGAGTTGCATCCCTATTACACATATACATGATCTTCCCTTACAGGTTTTGACAAGTACCATAGTGAGGGTTGTGGGATCATCTTCTCTTCATCTCGCTACATGGAACCAAATGAGGTTGGAAGTGGACTGCATGTAGGGGGCTTTAAATGATTGGTTCTTGAGAGTGATCCTGATTTTGAGAAAACAACTTTTCAACTGCACGAGAGGAAGAAGGAAGAAATTTGAATATTCTAGCATTCTGGTGGCCTTATTTGAGAGAGAGTGCCGGGGTTGAGCCCTGCAGTACCCCTACCAATTAGATATCCTCGTCAGCCTAGGCTGAGCAGATGGGGAGATATCTTCCTCCACTAGGGAGGAGGTGGCTCAGTGCAGAGTGTATATGATGATGACTTCTACTTTTGGTGGGAGCGACAGTTACTAGCACTGGAGCAGTTTCCATATGCTAGGATGGATTTTTGTGGTGACCCAGACCTTGTCCTCCCTCCAGGAGGAGCATGGGGAGAGCTAGGTAATTTTTAATTTTTAAGTTTTAAAATTTTTATGAATTTTAAAATATAGGGATATATACATATGTATAATAGCTCTAACCCTATAAACATGTCAAAATGCAGATATTGGACCGATTCGCCCTGAAGGGCATCCACATATGTTTGTTCTTCCTGTCTTAGGTGAAGACCAGGGGCTTATCAGGGTTCTAGAGGGGAAGCTGGCCAGGATTATCCAAAGAGTACCCACTTTGAGGATTGAGCACATCCCAACCATCATGCAGGAGTATGTGGTTGGAGTACCACCCATCTGGATACACCTTTTGAGGTGGGTACCTAGAGCTATTTTAGTGTACATAGATATTGTTGAGGCTACCGAAGCCGAAGAGGCTGAGGAATCCATAGTACAGGGAGACCGGGGGGACCAGGGTGGTCTAGCATAGATCTAGGGCATTTTGATGGACTATGATCCATATTTTTGTATATTATACAATTATTACTGGATCTGAGGATCAAGAACTCGACCTATCTATAGACAGATATTCATATATATATTGTCGGTTTATTTACAAATGTTTTTTATGTGTATGCTGTATATTTTTATGAAATATGTGTTAGATTCCAATCCAAAATGTAATTAGCATATGCATCAGTCAATGAATTCTGATTTCTTCGAATGTCATTGAATGTAATGAACTCAAAATTTCTTTCCAATAACCTAACTTGCATGAACTGATGCAATAGAATAGGGTTTCACACCTGATAAGCTTGATTGACTTGGGAAACAACCAGTTGAGAGTCCATTCAGACTTCTAGTTGAGTGATACCATGTGACAAAGAATCCCATAGAAGCTCAATTACATCCCTATACTCAATAACATTATTAGAAGCAGGACCTAATAAAGTGCTTCCTGAGGTGACTAACTGTCCCGAGGGAGAATAAATGACCCATGCTGCTGAAGCAAGATTACAAGTGTGGCGATTGGCACCATCAGCGAAACCTACGTATCTCTCGAAAGACATATGCAACAACCAGTAGATGGTAAAAAAACACAAACTGAAAAACTAGTGTACATAAAAATACATACAGTAAAATACAAGAAAAAGTGCTAAGCCTAAGCATAGTACTTCTTCAGGTAGAGCCCATTTCTAGGCTCAGGCAGCTTATTCCCATAAAATTCTATTAATTCATATGCTCCCTTCTTTAAGACCTTCGACATGACATAATGCCCTAACCACATGGCCTTGAATTTTCCTACCCCCAGGGGTTCTTTGTCTTGGTCCCAAAGCAAAACAAGTTCTCCCTTAGAGAAAATCTGAGGTTTGACCGACTTATCATATTGCCTTTTGACCCTATTCTTGTGAGATTAATTTGCTATCAGTGCATCTCTACATTGCTCATCTAGGTGTTCTATGTGTACTAGATGTTCTTCAAGGTTTGTCGTATCGGGTAACACATGAATAGCTATTTTCAAAGATGGGATTTCACATTCAACCGGGGTAACGGCTTCCACTCCATGAAGGAGTTGGAAGGGGGAGAAACCTGTAGTAGTTTTTCCATTAGTTCGATATGCCCAAAGAGTAGGGTATAGCATGATATGCTAGTTAGAATGGGCTGTATTAATAGTACATTTGAGGATTGTCTTCAAAGTCTTGCTAACAGCCTCAACCTGACCATTTTCTTAATTATAATATGAAGGTGAATGCTCTTGTCTAAATCCAAGCATAGTGGTAAATTCCGTCATCATGCTATTTTGAAAATGCCTTCCATGGTCAGTGAAAATCACCTTGGGTATACCAAACCGTGCTATAATCTGATTGAATACGAAGAAAGTTGTTGTTTCCCTGTCGGCTTTAAAGGTGGGCATTTCCTCTACCCATTTCGTAAAATAGTCCACAGCGACAATGATATATTTGTGCCCCCTAGTCGAGGTTGGGTTGCATTTCACGTAATCAATCCCCCATTTCATGAAGGGGCCCACAAAGACAACGGAAAACAACAGAGCAGGATGTGATCGCATTTTTCTGGTGTAAAGCTGATAGGGATGATAGTGCTTCACCGCTTCCACACAATATTTGAATATTGTGGGCCAGAAATAACCGGCATGTAGTATCTTCTGGGCCATTGCTAACCCAAATAAATGACCCCCACACGCTCCACTATGGGAATTATTTAGGACAATCTCCACTTCCTCATGGGTAAGACATCGATGCAAAATGGAATCTACCCCTCTTCGATATAATATATCTCCTATGATGAGGTAGTTCTTAGCATGAAGGCATAATTTACGTCGTTATTTCTATGAGAAAGCTGCAGGATACTTCAAAGTCTAGAGATAAATAAGTATATCTCCATACCAGTTGTCAGAGGTGGCTATCAAGCAGATATGCTCATCTGGGAATGAGTCATCCTCAACGACTACATCTTCTTCTGTTGGAAATTATGCTATAAGCTCAGCAAAAACTAAGGACTTTTTAGACTTAGCAGACTGGAAATCCAACTCAAACTCTTAGAGAATGACTATCCATTTGTTGAAATTTCCCCCAACAATCCATCTGAACAAAACATACTGAAAAGGATTCACATCCGCCACTACTATTGTAGTCCTCAGCAAAATGTAGTGACGTAAAATCTGAACAGCATAGACAGCTACTAAGGCCAATTTCTCAACGTGGGATTACCTGAGTTCAGGCCCAGCTAAAGCATGGTTAACATAGTAAATGACATGCTCCTGGATCTTATCATTTTCTTGGACCAGGACTACCCCAATGGTCGACTCGAACGCTGCCAGATACAATATAAAATCCCTAGAGTAATCTGGCGGACGCAGTAAAGGTGCCGACAACAAAGCTTTTTTCAATGCCTCGAAAGCGAGTTGTGCAGTTTCATCCCATACAAATCGGGTGTCCTGTTTTAACAAATGAATGAAACCCTTGGTAATATTGGCATAGTTAACAATGAAACATCGAAGAAAATTAGACTTTCCTTGCAGGATTTGAAGTTGCTTGATAGAAGGAGGAGGAGGCATATTTACAATGGTCTTTAATTTTAATGGATCCACCTGAATGCCTCTATTAGAGACAATGAATCCGAGCAGACTTCCCGAATCGACATAGAACATGCACTTGTGGGGATTCAAGCGGATCTTATAGTATCTCCATCATTCAAATATCAACCATAAGTGACCTGGATGGTCAATCCTCTTGTGAGAATGTGTAGGAAGATCATCGAGATAAGTTTCAAAAATGGATTTTATATCATGGAAGGCAAAGTTCATTGCCCATTGAAAGGTTTCCCCAGCATTTTTCAATCGAAAGGGCATTTTTTTGTATGCGAAGGTACCCCAAGGACAAATGAAAGCAGTTTTATATTGGTCTTCCGGTTTTATTTGAATTTGATTGTATCCAGAGAAACCATCCATAAACGAGAACACTTCACTTCCCACGTAAGCATCTATAATCTAGTCTATAAATGGCGTGGGATAGTTGTCCTTGGGACAGGCTTTATTCAAATCTCTGAATTCAGTACAGATGTGTATGGTCCCTTGCTTCTTATCAACAGGAACATGACTGGATACCCATTCCATCAGAGCTATGGGATAAATGAAACCAGCTTTCAATAGCTTTTCAACTTCAGACTTCACAGTCGCCTCTTTATGCGGGTTAACAGGTCTTAACTTTTGCCGAATAGGTTTAGCGTCAGGGTATGTTCAAATCTCATTTTCAACTATCGATGGATCAATGCCTGGAATATCCTCATATGACCAGGAAAAGACGTCATGGAATTCCTTGAACAAGGCCATATAGATTGCAATCTCTTCAGGAGAGCAGTTTGCACCTATATGTATATTTTCCACAACATTAGGGTTTACAAAGATGTTGATAGTGATAGTGGCAGAAATATTTTCCATATTCCCCTCGGTAAACATTCCTTCCACGGGTAAGGGATTAATGGGTGTATCAACATCATCTGACAGTCTCATATGAAACTCTTGATTTTCTATCCTGCTTAGCTCTAGAAGAAAATAGGATCAATGGTGAATATCTTCACAGATCTTACCACGTCCACACATGGCTTCCAGAATGGCTTCATCAGAAGGTAAAACCATATCTAAACAATCCATAGAGTGCAAAGAGTTTTCTTCCCAAGCAAGAAAATAGACTTCTTCCAGGTCCTCTGAGACTATGAGAAGGTCTGGAATGGGATCAATAGTGGTTTGAGTGATAGCTTTGTAAGCCACTTCGACTGTCGATAAGGGTACTTTCAGTTCATGGGGGGAAGGGAGAACCCAAGGATCAATCCTATCAACAACCGTGGCTATGGACTTCCCCACACTAGTAGAACCAATATAGTTAATCAGGGCTAGAAGATCAATTGTGCTCATCAGTGATGCATACATTCCATCCCCCAAGCTCTGTGCAACGGTTTTGACCTAATTAACAAATGGAACAGTGGACTTATTAGACTCCATGTGGCCTTTTCGAGTAAAATCAAGTTGGTCAATAGTAACCAACTTCTCTTCGTGTGGAAATACTACCACCCGAAAGACAATTGATGCAATAGTGGACATGGCATAAGTCCAGCTTCTTCCCAAAATCATATTGTAGTCCAAAGGTGCGTTAATCACTTCCACCTCAATAGGCACTGCTTTCCCTACCAGCTTAATCTTGAAACCCTGTAGGATACCATGCAGACGGAATGACCTTCCATCGAAAGCAGTAAGCAGAGTGTTTGACGAGACTAGCTATGGCGATCCGAGAGCTTTCCAACATGACAAGGACATAACGCATGTAGAAGCACCCTCATCAAGAACTTCCATTCAAATGGTATTTCCACCATGGATGACATCTATTGATAAGGCTACATGATAAGGTAGGCGAATTTTAACATCATACAAGTGAAATTTCACCATGAGACTTGACAAGTCCATGCTACCTAAGGATGCTAAGAGGGCATCCCATTGGGTTGGATAGCTCTGTCACACCACTAAAGCTGACATTGCACAAGGGGTTTGGGCTAAGTCTTCAACCATAGAGTAGTTTGAAGTAGCCCTAGCATTAGGGTTATGCAAGGTCTTTTTAAAGACACCTTTTGATATCTTAGGCATAGGTTCAGCAAGCTTCTTGATTGTGAGAGGGTTAGAAGTTTGACCTATAGGCTTACCCTTCTCAGAAGTCTCTTTCTCATAATTTTTATTCCTATTATTTACCAAAGTCGAAGATCGAACCATGTTGATATAGTTAGGGTCAGGGGCACCGGAAGTGCCCCCTGCTACATTAGAAGCTGAAGTAGAGTTTTGCCCTTGGGGAAATGGATCCTTCAAGACAGCCAGTTGTTTATCTTTAAGAAGCTTCTGGGATTGTTCCATAAGGGGACAAAGGTGAGTGAGGTGATCCTCGTGGCACAACTTACACAGGAATTTGACCTTTTTCTTTTCTTTCTTGCCCCCATCAGCATTGTTCACGGGTTTCTGCTTGTTTTGATTTCCCTCCCCTTTCTTTCCTCTCTTCTTCTTCCCACCGGGATGATGATTACCCTTCTGAGAGTTTTATCCAAAAGCATTTGCACTTTGGGTGGAGGGGGAAGCCTTGCTACCTCCACCGTAGAATTCTTAATGGACAGCTGATGAAGCGGTTTGTCCAAAGACTCTATAGTGGGAGATTTTACGGACCCAACCACCCCATCGACATGGAGTCCAGGCTTAGGTTTCTCCTTATCATGGTTAGGCCTCAGTGCCTCAGGGATAATCTCATACAAGATCCCAGATTGTGAATAAATCAAATCCAATTGTTGGGCCCTAAGAATGGCTTCTTTTTTGTTCCTCATTCTTGAAGTGGATACGTCCTTAGATATGTAATGCAACAGGGATTTAAGGAACCACTCTTGTAAGAATTCAAGAGGAATAGTGGATTTTATAAGACTCTTTCACCTCCTCCACTCTTGGATATGATCCGAGATAACAAGTCCGTTCTGAAATCATATCGAATAAGAAGCTGAAAATGGCTAAGGAATGCACTAGCCAAGTCCCAAAAACTACTAAACGCAGTAGAAGGCAACTCAATGTACCATTTTGCTGTAGTATTAGTTAAGGTTCTTTGGAATAGCCTCAACCTAATTGAATCTTCATTTAGTGAATTAGAAGAACACCATAAATGAAAAGTGGTGGCATGAGCCCCACGATATTTACCAACTTTGCCCTCACAATTTGGTGGGAACAGGTGGCCATGAGGGGTCATGCCTCACCAGGTCGTTCATCAATTTTGACAAATCTAGAAAGTTTAATGTTTCTATAAAAGGAAGCTTGGGTCGCACCGGGGCACTAAAAGTGTTAGTCTGGGGATTAGAGGGACTTTCCCCCAAATACCCATATGTAAAGGTGGGGTTTCCCCTTGCTGCCGGTTCTGAATTGGATGGATTACTTTGAAACATATTCCATCTATAAGACATAGGATTGTGAGTAGGAGGTGCATTATATGAGGTTCAGGCTGTCCCAGGAAAAAATGGGGTTTGAAATAAGGGAGCAGGTATCCCTCTGCTAAACAACGAAAAGGGAGAGCTCATGAATGGGACCAAGATTGGAGTTTGGAAAACTTTCCTATAAGAAGTAGTGTTTCTAAACTGCACTCCTACATAAGAAGGTGATGGGCCCATGTATGGAGTGGATGGGGGAATATGCCCCCTATTCCAAGGAAATCCTTGGACGAAAGCCGAGGATCCTACCAGACCACTCTGGGTAGTGTGCACAAAGGAAGAAGGAATAGTAGGTATACTGGGGATCCCAGTAACCATGTCACCAGAAGCACCTGCTAGGATTATGGGAACTGGCGATTGGACCACCCGGCTCACTGCAGTCAATGGCGTAGTAGGTATTATAGATCTAGGGGTACTTACCTGGGGAGGTAGTACCCCTTCAGCCAGAAAGGTTGAGGTGAAAGCAAAAGAACTTTCTCCTATAGTAGACATTATTCTTCCCACGGGGACACCTAAAACAGGTGAATCAAACCGCCTAACCTAGACAATCAAAGGATCATTTAATTCATTCAAGGGTGTTTTAAAATTCCTTGCAAACTCGTAATCCTGCAAGGCTTCTATCTCAACTATATTAAATCAAAATGGTTAGATCTAAGTGCCGGTTCACTTGGAACTTCACTCACTCCTATCGGTTCTAATGAACCATCCATGTCCGATCTCTACCTTTGAGGTGGAGGTGGAGGTTCCAATATGATGAGAGGAGGAAGATTTTGCAACCTTCATGACCTTCTAATAGGTTGGTCCTCCACGATTGTAAATTTGAAAAATCAAACCCTAAGGTTGGGTAAACATAGACAAACCATAGAGAAATCACTACGAAAATTCCTAGAGTCTCAATAGTCAGCAAGGGTAAAAGATATGATTTCCTGAAGAAAGCTGAAGAATAGTTACTTGGCATCCTTGAAGAGGTTCTTAGGAACAAGCGGAGGAATCACCCACCCCCTTCCTACACTTTCAAAAAGGGTTACCTTCGAATCCCATCCAAGGTGAACCAAAAATAGCCTTTTGGTTTACCTAGGTATGAACCCTAAATGTCAAGAGACTAAAGGCTACCTTAGCTATACCAACAGTCTAAGGGGACAGTCGCAAGCCTGAATGATATGCATGGGCAGGGTAGCTAAGCCTGAAACTTTGTCTAGGACAGAATCCCCAGATGTGTTAAAGTCTTGATTTACATTTCAACAAGGAATAGGAGGGTTATCTCCTCATTCTAATGCCTCCACGCGGCCTCGTGATTGACTCCCATTTGAGAGGAGATTCCTAGATACAATTGGTAAATATAAGGATTTACCTATCGAATGGTCCACTATGTCTGAATTTTAAAACTTATGGGAAGTTTACACTTTCTAGCCCACAAGTCTAGCCTAAGCTAGTAGGTGAATGGTCCTAAAAAATAAAAATTACTAGTAAATTTTAATTATTGCGTTCATTTTAAGGGCTATTTCTTTACTCAAAAGGAAGTGGAGTGAAGCACTATGATTTTTTTGACTCGATAAGAAATGTAAAAATCAAAGGTGTATGTTTTCAAAGCAAATTGTCACTACTAAAACAAACTTATTTTTTTCTTTTTGTAAATATAAATTGATGAAAATGCAATGATAAAGAGAAAACTAAGACTATAAAAACTGAAAGTAAAACTACTCTATGCAAAATCACATGCAAAAGCTTCAAAATGTTTTCTTTTCACTTTTTAAAATGCCCAAAGACTACTATCCACCTAAATGCACAAAACTTGAGTATGCTTGAATTCAATCAACTGTATAAAGCAAGCAAAGCGAAGTAAAATAGATTAATAAGACCACATATCAACCAACAAGGGAAGACTTGGAACCCTAGCTTGGGCGGGCACAATGACAAGAAATCATTGAGATCACACAAAGGTAAGTGGAAAACCAATCACTATCCAAAGATAGAATGGGAAAAAGAGTGTCCAGAACCTTGATCATCGATTCAGACAACCAAAACTTAAACCTATAACCCAAAATAGGCAAATCCACTTCAAATTGCAAACAGAAGACAATCCAAACAAAAGGAACTCAAGGGATTTACAAGAAAGCACACGGTGTGACCAACAAGGTCATCAAACTGACAGTATAATGCTTATAAGGAAGACCAACCAGCGAATTTTTTTTATAAAGGGACAGGGACAAGCAAACCCTGACCCAAAAATTCAAATGCTAAGGCTTGTATGCAACTGTGTATAAGCGCAGCCCATGTACCGTACGCGAATGTCCGAGAGAGAAACCCGCATATGTAGGCCTCTGTACATGACTGTATGCAAGAGCAACCCCCGTATAGGTACAAATTTTTCTAATAAAAAGAAAATTTCTCAAGGTCTTCAAACACTATCCTAAGCATGAACCAAGACAGGATACCACACACAAACTCAAGGAAAAGAATGGGAAACGGTAAACAGAAATAACCCACATCAGTCTAGGCTCCACAATGGAGTCACCAGTTCTGTTGTTCAAGAATAAACACCCTTATAACCGAGGGTCTGGGGTTACCAACGTACTCTTAAAACTTGTAGACAATCATGTTTAAAGTACATAAAGGAAATAGGAAGATATAATGGACTCACCCAATTAACGATGGTTGATCCAAGATTTGTCTTCTCCCACTCTGCTCCTCTCCAAAGCTTTCGGGGATGCACCTCCTTCACCTACAAAGAGAAAATCCTCCAAATACAATATTTTACATGTATATATGACAAGTTAGATAAACAATATATAGAGCACTTACTCATAAATATTCATCAAACCATGATACATGAAAGAGAGTCAACACAAATTTGGAAGAAGGATTCTCTTTATTAACAATAGTGAATGAGATAAGTGTACAACCCAATTCCTGAAACAAGGATTCCTCTACAACCAAAGGATTCTGATTTATTCTACTCCAAAGACTTCTGAAGATATACCACCAGCATAACTTTTCTCTCCAAGTATGATTGATTAATGCCCTCCCCAATGCCTCTATTTATACTTAGGAAAATAGAGTAGTTTCGAAGGTTGAGGAGGTTGAGATAGTTAAGATAGTTAATGTTTAAGGCTTAGAAAATCTCCATTAATCATGTTTTATTATTTTTAATGTTGAATGAAGGTGTACGTGAGTATTGATACTGGAAACCCGTGTAGGACACACGAGTTTCTATAATGGAAACCTGCATACAGATCTGTACACGGGTTGCAACGACAATAATCACGCACAGTATGTGGTATGTTGTGGAGATAGTCACGTATGTACACGAGTTGCTGTGGAAAGAGTTGTGTGTAGCAATCAACATGTAAAAGGGTAAAAATGGAAAGCTAGGTGGATAGTGAATGCATCTCATGTCATTGTTAGTTTTTCAACATTAAGCTAGCATTATGTTAGGATCTTTACTGAGAGAATAACAAGTACAACAATCAAACACAAGAGACATTTAACACAGTGTTTTTTATCAGGGAAACCATAAATGGAGAAAACCCCACAACTTCCTCATATATAGAATCAACACAAGATGTAAAACCCCAAAACAGTAAGATGCACTCCCGACAACAGTAATCTTCTTCTTGTCTAGCCCCGGTGTCTTTCCTTCCTCAACTATGCGGTACACTTGAGTGTGTGAGTGATGTGTACTAAATAGAGATCCCAGCTCTCTATTTATACTAATATCGACATGACTAAAACCATACTAGGGCCGACCTCTACTTGGAGAGTCTAATAACCCTAGTGCCCTAGAACTGCGGGGACTTTAACCCTTAGACAATCAGAGGGTTACCCACTATGACTTGACATGACTTGTTCACATTATTGATCCTCTCGATCAGAACATCGGGGCATGACAACATGACTCAAATACATAATAGATACATCTCAGAATAAACATCGGGTTACAATACATAAGATACATATATGAATACATTCTGAAGTTACAAGTACATCAACACTCCCTCTTAACTAGGAAGGTATTCTTTCGACACAATTTTCAGCACTGGTCTTCTTCTCTGTATCAACTGGATCATCTCATCATCTGCATCTTGAGTCTTCTGAGTCTTCAAGTCATCTTTATCCTTCGAATCTAGATCATCTCTCGATCTGGATCATTATGGGACATCATCACTGGATCTGGATCATCTCTCGGTCTGGATCAACATCACTGGATCTGGATCATCATCACTAGACTAGATATGTATTATCACTACCATATCTAGATCATCACTCGATCTGTATCTCTCGGATTCATCATAACTTGATCTGGACCATACCTCGATCTGGATCTCACCTGGTCATCATCAAGTGTGCGCTATCTCGTCATAGGAATTTCTACAGAGCTAGCCTTCTTTCATGCTGGGTGTATGCCTATTAGGATTATTAATCCTCCCTTGTCCAAATTTGTTCATATGTCTAAATCGGGAGTCATGTCTAAATCGGGAGTCCATCCAGTCTATTTATAAT
>LPNX010990923.1:4748-21737 GCA_001517045.1 Pseudotsuga menziesii | reverse complement strand
CAGTCAAGTAGAGTCATCAATTCGAACTTCCTCATGTGGATTCGAATTGCTTGTGTCTATTAAAGCCATTTTACATCATTGTAATTATTATCTGGATTAATTTTTTTTATTAATGAAAGCATTCACAGCTGCAAGCCTTTTGCACTGTTTCATTCTTCAATGGTTGAGTAAATTGTGAGATCTTCTTTGTGAGTTGTGTGTTTGTCTACAGATCTATATGCTCAAATTTAACAATGCCTACCTCCTCGTAGGTCTTTGGTAGCCCTTACATCTAACCTACTCATAAGAATGGCTAGAGCTCACATATGACCTGCTCGTCAGAAAGGCGGTAGCCCTTATATCTGATCATATAGGACCTAATGCTACAGTCACATCAGAATGGCCAGCACTCACATCTGACCTACTCGTCAGCAAGGAGGTAGCCCTTATATCTATGTAGGAGCTCATCCTACATTAGAATGGATAGCAATCACATCTAACCTACTCATCAGAATGGCGGTATCCCTTACATCTGTCCTACTCGACATAATGGCCAGCACTCACATCTGAACTACTCGTCAGAATGGCGGTAGCCCTTACATCTGTCTTACTCGACATAATGGCCATCACTCACATCTGACCTACTCATCAGAATGGTGGTAGACCTTAAATCTGTCCTACTTGATAGAATGGCCAACACTCACATCTGACCTACTCGTCAGAATGGAGGTATCCCTTACATCTAACCTACTCGTCAGAATGGTGGTAGCCCTTACGTCTGTCCTACTCAACAGAATGGCCAACACTCACATCTAACATGGAAGGAACCAAATTCTTTAGCCATGAATAGAATGGCACTGCCCTTACATCTGACCTACTCATCAAAATGGTGGTAGCCCTTACATCTGTCATACTCAACAGAATGGCCAGCTCTCACATCTATCATGGGAGGAACTTAATCCTTTAGCCATGAACAGAATGGCACTGCCCTTACATCTGATCTACTCATCAGAATGGTGGTAGCCCTTACATCTATCCTACTCAACAGAATGGATAGCTCTCACATCTGTCATGGGAGGAACTTAATCCTTTAGCCATTGACAGAATGGCTCAGCCCTTACATCTGGCCTGCTCATCAAAATGGCTTTGGGACTCATCACTTTCCCTTGGAGGAAACCTCAATTTGGAGAACACCAAGCTCCTCCTTGAAGTACTCAAACTTCACTCTAGCTAATGGATTCGTCAACACATCAGCTATCTATTCCTCCATCACAACATATTGGAGCTTCACTGCTCCCCTCTGCACCATATCCCTGATATAGTGATACTTGATCTCAATATGCTTCAACTTGTCATGGAATATTGGATTCTATGACAACTTGACACAACTCTATTTGTCACAATGTATATAAGTAGCATCCATCTGGAGATCAAATAAATTAGATAGTAGCTTCTACAGCCATATTGCCTCACAACTAGCTGAACAAGCTGTGACATACTCTGCTTCAGCTGTACTCAGTGCCACATAGGATTACTTCCTGCTAAACCAATAGATCACACCTTATCCCATACTGACGCAACACCCTGAAGTGCTCTTCCTATCGATGGCACTGCCTGCCCAATCTGAATCAACATAACCCTCCAGGTTAATCTTTTGATTTGCATCATACTTGAGCCCATAATCAATTGTACCCCTCAAGTACCTCAGAATATGCTTTGCAGCAATCAAGTGAACATTTCTCAGATTTGTCAAGAACTGGCTTAAGGTGTTCATAGCAAAGAAAATGTTTGGTCTCGTGTTCGTCAGGTACATCAATGACCCAATCATCTGACGATACATCGTAGCATCAACTGTATCTGAAGAATCATCATTCAATAGCTTCAAGTTTGATTCCATAGGTGTGTCCATAATCTTGCAGTCCATCATCCCAAACCTCTTCAGGATCTCCACTGCATACCTCCCTTGTCCAAGGAATATTCCATCTGCACTCTGCCACACCTCCATACCTAGAAAGTAATGCATCAGACCCAAGTCCTTCATTTTGAACTCGGCAGTAAGATTTATCTTTGTATCAATAATCAACCCATCCATACCTATCACAAACAGATCATCTACATATAGTAGAAGAATCACTGGGTTTCCATCTTCAACCTTGTATTAAAGGTTGGAATCTGCTTTACTCTTTGTAAAGCCCAAACTGGATAGAAATCTATCAATTCTGCCGTACCATGTCCTAGGTTCCTGTTTCAAACCGTACAGGGATTTCTTCAATCTGCATACATGAGACTCCCTGTCATGTGTCTCAAAACCGATTGGTTGTTCTACATACACTTCCTCTTCCACTACACAGTTCAAGAAAGCAAGCTTGACATCCATTTGGTGTATCTTCCATTTCATCACTGCAGCCAGAGCAAGTACTGTTCTGATGGAAGTGTATCTGGCTACAGGTGCAAATGTCTCTTCATAGTCTATTCCCTCTTTCTAAGAGAAACCTCGAGCTACAAATCTTGCCTTATACTTTTCAATGCTACCATCTACAGAATGCTTGATATTGTAGATCTATTTGGAAGTTACAACTGAATTCCTGTCTAGTCTTGGGACAACATCCCAAACATCATTCTTCATGATTGATTGGTGCTTTTCGATCATAGCATCCTTCCATTATTTCCGTTCTTCCACTTCTTCATAACAGGAATGTTCTTTATCAATGAAATCACATTGTAAAGCTACATACCCGGAACAGGATCTAGTCCTCTTTCTTTCTCTGTGATTCTCTTCTGGAGCCTGATATCTTTCCACACCTTGGATAAGTTCTCGTACCCAAGCAGGTTTCCTCTTATGAGGATTCTTCTCCAGAGGTGGATCTATAGGTCTTTGTGGTTCTTCAAATTCTCGATCTTCTTCTCGAGTTTCTTCATTCATGGTTGTATCATGAATTTTGGGTGCTTCTGCTTCTTCAGGTTCTTCAGTAGGTCTCTTTCTAGATTTGTTGTAAGTTGTGTCTTCTTCAAATGTTACATCCCTGTTGATGTCAATCTTCTTATATCCTGAGAAATATATTCTGTAAGCCTTCGAGCTTTCAGATTATCCCACAAATATACCCTTCTTTCCCGAGGGATCTAATTTAGTCCTTTTCTCTTTTGGAATGTGAATGTACACAGGACATCTGAATATTCTGAGATGGATGAATCTGGTTTCTTGCCAAAGAAGACTTCTTTAGGAGTCTTGTTCTCGAGTACTCTATGTGGAGTACGGTTCTGTACATACACCGCTGTTTTGGAAGCTTCTGCCCAAAGATGCATATGAAGTTCTTGATCATGAAGCATTGCTCTTGCAGCTTCCATGATAGTTCTATTCTTCCGTTCTGCAACCCCATTCTGTTGTGGATTATAAGGAGTGGACAACTCCCTCTTAATCCCTGATTCTTTGCATAGCTCTTTGAATTCATTTGAATTGAATTCTCCGCCATTATCTGATCGAATAGTCTTGATCTTCTTTTCAGTATGGTTTTTGATAAAGGCTTTGAATTCTTTGAACTTACTGAATACTTTGTCTTTGTTCTTCATGAAGTAAACCCATGTCTTCCTAGAAAAGTCATCAATAAAAGAAACATAATATGCATACCCACTTAGATAGTTTGATGACATAGGACTGCACACATTAGAGTGGATGATTTCCAAGATTCCTTTTGATTTTGTTTCACTGATTGGAAATGTCTTCTTTGTATTCTCTCCTTTCACACATCCTTTGCAGACCCCATCATGTTTTGCTTGAATTTCTGGAAGACATTCGACAGCTTTGATTGCAATAGGTAGTGCTCTATAATGCACATGTGCAAGCCTTCTATGCCAAAGTTCACTTGGCTCTACTATGTCATGGACCATGGATTGTTTTGGATGGCCCTTTAATTTGTACAATCCCCCTTCTTGTTCTCCAATCACTACTGCATCATCGATAGTCTTTCCTTCTGGCCACATGATGACTTGACCATCTATGAATGCAACCCGTATTCCTTTTGCATCTAATGCTGATATGGAGAGAAGGTTATTTTTGATTCCTGGCACAAAAAATACTTCTTTCATTGTTAGATATTTTCCAGAGTCTAACTTATATTAAGATTCCCCACTACCTTTTATTGGATATTGGTAGTCATCTCCTAGCTTTACCTTGTGAGGTGATTCATGTTCTGATAGTCTAACAAAGGATTCCTTGAATCCATTCATATGTTTGGAAGCCCCACCGTATATAATCCAATCATCACTACCATGAGTAATGTTACCTGTGAGAGCTAATATCAAAACATATTCATCCTTGCTTGAAGAATTTTCACTTTCATATCTGGATCTCTTCCTGGATGGTTCATCATCCTCTGTAGCATGAGCATGATGTCTTCTTTTGTTGCTCTTCTTTACTATCTTCTATTTGTTGGGACAATTCCTTGCATAGTTTCCTTCTTCTTCACAAGTATACCATATGATCCTAGATACATCTCTTCTAGTATTATTTTTGTAAAAGTGCTTACCTCTAGAACCATGAGATTTTCTCTTGCTTGACTTGGAGTGAGACTTGGAGTGTACTGTAAGAGCTTGGTCTTCACTTCCCATCTTTTCTTCTCGAGCTGCTATCCGAGCTTCTTCTTGAGAACACTCTTCCCATAGTCTGCTGAACTTGAATAAGTTCTTCCTAGCACATATTCCTTGGATGAAAGAATCCCATGACCTAGGAAGGCCATTCAATGTAGTCATTACAATCTCTACATTTTCCACTTCTTCATCAACTGCTTCTAGTTGCTCTTTGATATGAGAAACTCTTGTGAAGTAAGACTGGATTGTTTCTTCATTATGAATCTTCACATTCTTAAGTTGGTTTCTAAGGGTCATCTTTTGATTGATGTTCTTCCCTTCAAACAATTTGGTTAGGGAGTCAAACATAGTTTTGGGTGTCTTAAGAGATGACACCTGTTGGATAAGGTGATCCTTGATAGAATCAGCAATGATCCTCTTTTCCATAACCATCTTCTTCTTTTGTAAGGCCTTTGCCTCATCTCCCTCTGGAACTGGAACCTCCTCATGAATGTAGGATTCTAATTCATTTTCTTCCAGGACCAAGGAGATCCTATACTTCCAGGCTCAGAAGTTTTCAGCTACCTCAAGATTTTCATTAAGATTGGTATGATGAGACATCTTAAATGAGAACCTCAAATGGAAATACAAAATATTTTAGATCTTACCACGTTCAAGATGTCGTATCTGAAACTTGAGCTGAAATCCTGCAGAGCTTGTTCTGGAGCAAATTAGGGTTTTGCTTTTCCAGAGTTCTGTCTAACCAAATGCTTTGAAATTTGTCCCTAACTTTGATTTTGGGGAGGAGATCAATCCAAGCCTAGGCTCACTGAAAAATTCCTCTTCTGTGAAAGGCCCTAATTTCTGATAGCAGTGACAAGTGCAAAACTGAAAAACCTCAGAATTGGATTCTACTTCGACAAAAAGATGCACCTTAAGGAGGAGAGTTGTTCCACCTTAATTTTGATGAAAATCCATGAAGAAATATCCACAAACTAGGAAGCCCTTATTTCTGCTGCTACATAGTGTCTTCTTCTCAGGTTAGCTCTTATACCATATTAGTTTTTCAGCATTAACCTAACATTATGTTAGGATCTTTACTGAGAGAATAACAAGTACAACAATCAAACACAAGAGACAATGAACACAGTGTTTTTGATTGGGGAAACCATAAATGGAGAAAACCCCACAACTTCCTTAGAGATAGAATCAGCACAAGATGTAAAACCCCAAAATAGTAAGATGCACTCCCGACATCAGTAATCTTCTTCTTTTCTAGCCCCAGTGTCTTTCCTTCCTCAACTATGCGCTACACTTGAGTGTGTGAGTGATGTGTACTAAATAGAGTTCCCAGCTCTCTATTTATACTAATCTTGACATGACTAAAACCCTACTAGGTCCGACCTCTACTTGGAGAGTCTAATAACCCTAGTGCCCCGAAACTATGGGGACTTTAACCCTTAGACAATTGGAGGGTTACCCACTATGACTTGACATGACTTGTTTACATTATTGATCCTCCCGATAGGAACATCGGGGCATGACAACATGACTCAAATACATAATAGATACATCCTGGAATAAACATCAGGTTACAATACATAAGATACATAGATGAATACATTCCGAAGTTACAAATACATCAATAGTCATGCCCATCTATAGTGTTTTAGGCAACCTTCAATCCATAAGTGTCCTTTCTTGTTCCAACAAATGCGATGTTGGCACTTGGACGGAGAAGTTCCATTTGGGTTGATAACAGAGACCAAGAGTATGGTTGGTTTGGTGGCTATGGTGGCGGAGCCCAAGGGTTCGAGGAGTTAAAATTTTGCATTGAAGGTTGAGAGGGGTACCATTGAGGATTATAATAAGATGAAGGGAATTGTGTATTCATATGCTATATAATATTCCAATTATTCATGTTATTCAAAAATGGAAATGAGTTTGGAGTCATACCTTGATTTCAAGGCTTTGAGGGCTTCTTTTGTGCAATAAAGTAGGTTGGTTCCACCTCTGAAGTTGATGCCTGTAGAATGGCCTTCACTTGAGGTAGTGACGGGCATTCTTTTGTGTCATGGTTTAGCTCACACAACTGACATACTTTTATCTTGTCGAGTGGGCACTCCTTCATAGGGTGGTTCTTTTTACATCTAGGGAAAAATACACCTAGTGTGAGATCCTCTACTGCTTGTTTCTCCTTTTCCTCAGGACATCTATTTCCAAGGAGATGGAGCTCATCATTTCTATTTTGAAATTTTTGAGGAGATTACCTATCTCTGCATGGGTGGCTCCTCCATTAGATGACTTTTGAGTTCTGTCTAAGAAATCACGTTCTAATTTGTCCTGTTTGTCCCGCCTGTTATTCCTATAAGATCCCTTGGAGTACCTTTTCCATAGTTCCATGATTTTCTCGAAGGACTCCTTGGAGATATCCCACTTTCCTAACAGGTTTAAAATATCTATGCAATCATCCCTAATCCCATGAAGTAGGATTATTTTGAGCACATCTAACCCCATATTAGTCTGTCCAGCTCTCTGCACATTATATAAAAGCATTTCGACAAAATCTTCCAGACTTTCATCATCCTTCTGTACCATTTTAAACAGTTCTTCTCTCTTATCCTTAGTATTGCAATACTCCTGATATTTCTCCAAGAACACCTATTTCATCCTATCCCAATTAGTGACAGTTCCACCTTCTAGGCTCATAAACCAACATAATGCATTGTGCTTCAAAGTGGTATGGAAGAGTTTCAGCTTCTGTGTATTGGTGGTGTAGTCATAACTGTGACAGAGGATATCAAATTTGAAAAGAAATTCATCTGGATCCTCTGTTTCTTTTCCATAAAAGCGAGGCAACACCAATGGCGATATATTTTTCATGGGGGATATCCCTTTTGGTTTTTGAATTGGGAACTAAAGTGTAGCCATCGTCCCTTCAGGAAAGAAATTACCTTCATGATGATTATTTTCTCCCATTGCCTCTTCCTCTTCGGAATCGTTTTTGTTACTCATATTTTCTTCTGTTTTATCCTCTTCGTTCTTCCACTGATCGATGAATTTATGATGGAACTGTGTCCACTCATCTTCAGTTACAACCTTCCCATTAATGTGATAGATCAGGTCTTGACCAACTGATCCTGTAGTACTAAATCTATCCTCCTCTGTAGGGGTATTCGAGGGTGTTGTAACTCCTCATGTGTTCTCCACTGTAGAACCTGACGCTGTCACTCCAGGGTTGGCAGGGATTCTTCTGATGGGTGTTTCCTGATAGCGATCCCTAGTAGAAGAATTGGTTCTATCAACTAGATCGCTTAACATAACCCCAAAATTTCATAAAAATTTAAAATTTTTGAAGTAACATAAAATGTCTGAAAATGCAGTTTAGTAACTGCTAGCAGTTAGCGGAAAATGATACAGTTTAACAATTTGTAATGATTAGTTTCAAAATACAAAAAACTAATACAACTTTAATTTTTATAAGTTATATAAAAATGACTTGCATTTAGATTTCTACTAGTTGTACTAATAATTTACTTTTGGCAAGTAGGTGAGAAACTATCTTTGAAATTCGGGGCTTACTTAGCATTCTACTAACTCAGATGGACTGTTGGTTCTTACAGGTTCAGTAGGTAAGAGAATGATCAAGTAGGAGTTTATTTTGTATGATAGCGAGAAGTATTTCTTTAGCATTATAAGATGCTATTAAATAATTGATAATTATGATGCAAGACTCTGATGAGGTAAAGTAAATTCCTTAGTTGTTTTGGATTTATGACAGCATTTATTTCTAGGCCATAATGACTTTTAACCTTAACATCGTAAATTCCATTTACGATAATAAGTTCCTCCAAGGTTTCTTTCTGTCATAATATTATAATACCTAGTCCATTATAGATTCTTTTAGTGAACATAGGGCTCATGATCCTGACATATAAATTACTTTTATTGTATCATGATATTACTGCTATCGTTATGTTTAAAGACTTCAAGTGAACTACTCTTTAAGTATGACAAGATCCTATGTTTTTCTATGTAAAGTTTACAATGAAAGATTAGTTACTTAAGAGGAACTCTTTCCAATGGTTAAGCATCAGTATTCTGGAAGACTCCTTTCTTTATTAGCATTAAGTCCTTCGGTTGAGAAGTTTAGAGCTCTTCAGTTTTGAAATAAATCATAATGTTAGTATTTTAATACTCTAACTATCCTTTACTAGTCATGTAACATTACCAATTTATTTGATTTGTTGCAATGATGATTATCATCTTACACAACTAGTTTACAAGCTGAAATCTTAAACTTCAGGTTATAACCATGACACAAAAGTTATTGTACTAATACAATCAATATATAATATTACAACACACAAAACTACTTGTATCCTAAGGTAGTTGTACTACCTAGTAACTACTATGGTGTAGTCAAAAACTATGATAATATCATTATTTAAGGTTTGCTCTTATATACTAGTTCCAAAGTTTAGTTTAATATAATCGATGGCAAGGTTTGTATGATGAGCAAACAAGGATACGATAAACTATGGCTAGAAGCATAGACTTCATTATAAGCAATGATAAGTACTATTACGATATAGTCGATTGCAATATTTTTATTATGGCAATGATATGAACTATTTAAAACATATAGTCGATAACAAAGTTAATTTGTTGAGAAAACATATGAACATTATACTATGGTCGATGCATAGATTCCATTATTAGCAATTATAGAAGTCCTTTTATTAATCGATTTACAATGATATAATTCCTCCTCAATGTATGCAGGATTGACATTAGAAATAACCCTTGCATGGTTAAACAATTTGGGAGGGAACATGGTCTATTCTCCTCCATGCATTGGTGACTTAAAAGAAGTGAAACCCTATTTCTTTTGGCATTTGGCTCCGAGGGTTTTGTCGGCCTGCAAGATGCATTGTGTGGTTCCTTGTGGCCATGAGAGGATATTCCTTCTCTCCTTGTTAGCTCCATTGTCTAATTTGCTATGAAAAGTGATTTGGGTATCTTAGTTTGTATACTTGATTTCTCTTGTGAGTGATGTTGTTACTGTGTGAGTGGTTTTCACTGCTTCACTTGGCTTGAAGCCGATAAAGGATTTTACCCTGTCACTGCTTATTCCTTCCCTTGGTCTTGTGGATTTTTGAGTATGTTTCTTACTGCCTCCATTACAGGGTTGGCATGAGGGTTTTCTTTCTTTTATTTGTAGTTCACTCACGCTGGTGATTGTTCCTTCTCAGCTCGACTCTCTTCTTTCTCACAGGTAAAATGTTAATTCATAAATCGAAATTTATTTTGTCAATAATATTATTTAGGCTAGGGTTTAAACTTATGAATAGAGTCTTAACTTATTGTTCGGAACTGTGTTCTTGTAGGTATCTACAACGAATCCAAGCTTTAAGTGGAAAATCAACCTCATGCTTTGGTGAACTTCGTGGCTTCCAATCAATAAGACCCGGTTTCGATTGTGGGTTCTCCCTACTTACGATAATGGTTGTTGGATGAAGTTTACAGTAGTTGGAAGCATGGATTTGGTTTCTTTGATGGTTAAAATGTTTAGATTGTTATTCCTCAAATTTTAAGTAAAACCCTTACGGTGCTCGATAGGTAGCATAGGCTCTTGAGTCGTGATGTGTATTTGGTTTTTGGTTAAACACAATCAACCTTATGGCTTGATAATGTAATACTGTTGATTTAATAATATAAGAACTCCTTTATGCTCTAATTTTTAAAAGAGATCTGTCTCGTTTGCTTCAGTTTTACTTTTACCTGAATACTTGTGAACTGGGTTTTGTTTAACCTGTCAATAGTGTACTCAGCTCACTATTAATATAAAAGATTTATAGATATATTTTATTTTAATAAAGAAGACTGTGGACAGTCTAGTTGCATAGTTCGTGGGATTTTTATTTTTACAGTTAGCAATGTAACTGGTTATATTTTATTACAGGAATTTTTGTGTATTGGTTTTAAAAGAAGAAAGGGTTTCGACCCTTTGATTCTCACAGGCTATAAGCCTACCTGGATTTGAGATTTTATAATGCACATATATAAATTATTCTTAGTTTATTTTGTCTATTATTTACATATACATTTTAATTGTTACTACTCTATAAGTTATAATTATTTTAAATCTCTGTATAGAAAATGATGTTAACTCTAGAACTCAGTTTATTTTTAAGGGATTTAAAGAAATACTATAAACCCTATAGTTTACAAAAAAAAAAAATGTTTGAAGTATTCTTGAAGCTGTTTTAAGAAAGGGATTAATGGAATATAACATGATTGTACTTATGATGTTAACTCTGTAGGAAAATGAAAATATTCTAGTAGTTTTACTCAAAACTAGAATAATCTCGACTCTTAGTAATTTTCAAATATGAAAGGATTATAAACGAATCCCTAATCTGGTTTTATTAAGTTAATATTTAAGATTAAGTTGATATTTGTAATGTCCCCGGTTTTGACCCCGTTTGCATGATGTATATATTGTAATTAATCGTGGTGAGGAGCTAAACGCAAAAGCCCCACCATCGATTTGGTTGGGTATGTTTCGGCAATGGGGATAGTTGCCGATGGTTTATCGTGCTATTTGGCACCTTATAATTTGGCATCATGTAAAAAACGCACATCAATTAAAACTAAAACCACAACCAGCTACAGCAATGCCACGTTGAATGAAAAGGGCATGGTTCCAAAGGATAAGGGGTGAGGGATGTCAAATCTTGGTATGGGGGAAAAACCCATGTCTTATCACCTTTGTTTGTTTGCCACCTTTCTTGTTTCACCAACCTCTTCAATGTCTTGATTTTGTTAGTTGGGGGCAGTTATGGATGAGGAAACGTGGGCATGGGGAATCATTGGTTTTGGCAGGCTGCTATCAGTTGGACGGCATGCATGCCCATCGGAGAACCTTCGTTTCTCTCATGCCTGGTCTCCATTCTCCTCCGTTCCTCATTCTCACGGGCTGTTCATCTTCCTCATGCTGAGAGCAGTTGCTGTCTCTCTTCACACGCAGGACCTCTCTGGTTTTACCTACATCCTCCTCCTCACACGCAGGGACTCTGCATTGGTTTTGCTCACGCAGGGAACAAGGGAAATCGTGGCTGTCGCTTGGGATTTTTGGGTGCAGGAGCCATTTCGTGCTCAGGGGCTGTGTGTAAGTTTCCTTACTGATTCGTGACCGTGCATATGTTTTCCTCTATGTGTTGAGGCCTGGTGCAAGTGCTCTCACGCCCAGACTGGTTGAGATCGTTTTCCCATGTTGTGAGTCGTGCTCACTGATTTTGTTCTGGACTGTAGTCTTCCCCACCTCTTGTTGGCTGTGGTGTCCAACTGCATTTTTGGGCCACTGTGGATTTGTAGTAAACTGTTTTCTTCCATCAGCGATGTCCCTGTTGTGTGGACTGTGCAATGTCGGATGAGTTTCCCTTGTCTGTCCATGCTGGGAGTCAAATTCCCCTTGCTTGGGATTATGTAAGTTGCCCAGCCGTTACTTGGAGGAATTGTGTGGGCTGTGGGTTGTTGATTTCCAACCTGTTGGCTGAATTTCCCTATTTTGGGACTGTGGATTGCTGCTATCATTCATTATGTGTTTGTGGCTGCTGAAGTACCCTGGTTTTGGGTTGCAACTGAGTTGTTTTGGCCACGACAGGGCCAAGAACAACTCTGTGTGGCCTTGTGGGCTGGAGCTATGTTTCATCTTTTGTTTGGGATCTTTCCCGGTTGTCTTTGCCTTCTTCACAGGGTCGTGAAGGGATTGTGTGGCTGTGGTATGCAGTGGTTGGTCTTCGGACTGTGCTGGCTTGGCCGGTTGTTGAAGGACTATTAAACCCAGCGGTGTTGGTTTGGCTAATTGTGTCCCTTGGCTATGTGTAAGCCTGCATTGACCCTTATCCTTGGAGGAATCATGCCCAGCTCGGGGGTGGCAATGTGCTGATAGATTGATGAGCACGCTGGCCTATGGTTGGGTGGAACGTTGCAACGACGTAGCTAGTTGTGGGGCAAGTTCTTCATCGAAAGATAAGTGCTGCTAGTTACTTCATTTCTGCCAATTATATTGATGTCAAATGAATTATAATGAACATGTGGAATGCTGGAATTGTATGTGTGATGCTTCCGCTGATTATTGAGTAATTCTGTATGATTGAGGAATTAGGAATCTGTGTATGCTTGTTTGTTTCATGCATACTATTATGTATTATGTATAAGATTTTAACATCAGAATTTACCCTGTTTATGTTCATGGGGTTGTTTTCCCGGTGTTTGCACTGGTGTTCGTCGCGTCCTCTTCGCCGGTCTGAGGGATGGGGACGTGACAGAATGGTATCAGAGCTTAAGGTTGCAACAATGGGCCTCTATGGGCCAAGAAGGTTCAATGACAGACATAGAAATTCCTCCTACCCAGTAGAAATCAGATTGGAAATTTCAAGAAGCTCGCCTAAGTGTTGACAGTCGGGTCATCGGAGGATTTAGTGGTTTGGACTTCCGATGTGGCAGAAGGTTTAGCGGTTCCCAGTCCTCCGTTGTGGCCGCTGAAGGGACTTAACCGTCAATGCAACAATAGATCCGATTGCCGATGGGGAAAAATTTGAAAATTTGGTTTAAGTGTCGAACCACTGGAAGACTTGCGGGATTTACTTCCATCGTTGTGGAAGGCTAAGTGGAAGCGCGTCCGATGGAGCACAGCCGGAGGGAGAAATTTTGGAAAATTTTGGCCAAGTGTTGGATAGTCGGGACACTTAGTGAAATAGACTTCCGCCGTTGCGGAAGAGTTAGCAAATTGGACTTCCGCCATTGTGGAAGCCAAAATCCCTAAGGCTTCTGATGATAAAGACCGCCGACACCCACAGTTAAAATCTCTAAGAAAAGGGGCGGCCGTCGGAAGGAGTTCGTCTTTGGTGTGCTGCCATTGCAGAAGCCAAAGTAGTTAGCCAGCCGATGAGGAAGACCTCCGACACCGCAGAAAAGTTTAAAATTGTTCCAGGTAAACAGCTGCCAGTCAGAAGAGAAAGCGTTCCAGGAGCCCCCGTTGCGGAAGCAAGAAGCGCTAAGCCTTCCGATGAGGGAGACTGCCGCCGAAAGAAGAAAGTTCTTGGTGCGTCCACCGTTGAGAATGAAGAAGAAAATAAGTGTCTGACGGGAAAGTGGTCCGACCGTCGACAGGTGTTATATTCGGTAGGAAAGAATAAAGACAAAATTTTCAAAATTTGTCCAAGTGATGAAATCGTCGATAAAAAAAGGGGAACGATTTCCGCCGTTGTGGAATCCAAAGTCATTTGGCTTCCGATGTAAAATCTTGTCGATGTCGATTGGGTCACGCCATAGTAGGTTGGGCCGCCGATCAGAAGATGAATGGATTTGGTGGGTTGCCGTTGCGGTTGTTGATGAACTGTTTCGCCGACGGAAATAAGGATGATGGAGCCGATCAAGCGTCGGAAGAGAGAAGGAAGTCGATTTTAAAAATCGACTAAGTATGGGAACCGTCGGAAGGTTTAGTTGTTTAAGTAGCTGATGCGGCAGCAAGAATCAGAAGAATTCCATGTTTGATGTTCTGCCATTGCGGCTGCGGAAGGGATTCAGTCGCCGATTCTGTGGAAGAACTTAACGTTGGATAGTTCACCGTTGCGGAAGTCTAAACCACTAGGCTTCCGATGTGGAAAGGCCACCGACGCTATGGAGAAAAGATTGAAAAATGTTCTAAGTATAGAAATTCAACGGCCATCGAAGGAAGAAAGCATTTCATGTTCTACCGTTGCGGAAGCGAAAGCGTTTCATCTTCCGCCCTTGTGGAAGCCAAAGCGTTAAGTCTCCCGATGAGAAAGACTACCGACGCCGATCGGGAGAAGTTAAGGTTTGACGAGCTGTCGTTGCGGAAGAGAAAATGGTTCCGAGAGTCGATTTTGTGGAAGAGAAAATGGTTCCGAGAGCCGATTTTGCAGAAGAGAAAATGGTTCCGAGAGCCGATTCTGCGGAAGAGAAAATGGTTCTGAGAGCCGATTCTGCGGAAGAGAAAATGGTTCCGAGAGTCGATTCTCCGGATGGATAATTGGAATAAGATCCGATTTAACAAAGGAAAAATTGAGTTTTTCAAAAGGGGATTTCTCAGTGGTTTTCAGTGGGATTTTCAGCTGTTTTCAGTGGTTTACAGGTGGCTGAAGCTGGCTAAAGTTGGCATCCAGTCCAAAATGTAGTGGTGTGATAAAAATGCAAAGATTTGGTGAAAATATTCATTCTTAAAAGTGGTGTGGTTTTCACATCTGAGGTCGGAATGAAGCATATGAATAGGCATTGGAAAGGTTATCCAGCAAGGAACAGGGACAAGTGACCAGAATCTAAGCATGAAGCAGCAAAGTGCTAATGATGGCCACTGCTATCAAATGGAAAAATATGGACAATTGCATGCCCAGAAGTAGCAAGGACTATGAAGTCAACCAGCTGCTGTGTGGAAAAGGAGTTCCATGCCAGGATGAAAGACTTGAAAAGAGAATTTTTCCTTAGAAACCCTGTCTTGCTAACTATGTTGCATTTCCTAAGTTTATGCTTGAAATGCATGAGGATATGTATTGCATGCATAGGATATTGCATGTTGGTAAGAATATTGGAAGTTATATATTTATAATGAACCACTAATGATAATCATTGCTTTGATGTTGGAATTAGTGGCAAAACCAACGACAACATGGACCTAGCTGGATATGTTGCTGATGCTGACAAGTGTGACCAACAACCCTATAAAGGAAGGGATAAAGCAAAAGTCCATAACAAAAGTTGGTGAGCAAATCCTGCAATCTCTGCAAAGGACCAACCAAATTGGTCATGTCAAGGGTGTAAGTATGACCCATGCAGGTAAGAGTTTGCTTATGAAGAACTCCATGGAGTGGTAAAGGTAAGAAACCTCATACCATGTGGATGTTGGAATATAAAAAGGTGTCATGCCTATATATGTTGATGATAATTGATTATAACGATGCAACCGATATGAATTAGTCATGGTTAGGCCATGCACAGTATATTGAATGCAAGATAGCATGAATGTATAGGCATGGGAAAGATTTTATGAACCTTGTAGTTATGCAAGGGATGTATGCCTATGAAGGGTGCGAATGACTGATTGCATAAGTGTAGGTGCAATGTTGTGAGGTATTGCATGAATGCATTGAGATGAATGCATGTGAAATGCAGACTAACTAACGACTGAAATGGTGAATTGATGATAATTTAGGAATCATTTCAGAGGATATTATGAATGCAGGATAGTCATGATCAGTTGGCTGCCAAAAATGCTCTATTGAAGAGCAAGGTGGTATGAATGATATGCTTGTGAAGTAAGGAGTATCTAAACACTTCATTTAATTGCATGAATGATATGACTATACCTTGAAATGATTAGTATGATAATGATTACATGAAGAAAATGAGTTTTGGTAATGTTGATGTGACTAACTGCTGGAAGTCTTCGAATGGTATAAATTCTGAAAATGCTTCAGTAATGGTTGTAGCAATGAAAAGGTTACATGCATCCAGACTTACCATGTGTTTGGTTGATTGAAGCTTATGTTTCAGATAGATTATTTCGAGCATGGCAGTGAGAGGTAAGATCCTGACCAATGCCAGAATCTACCAAATGATATGCATAATAGGTTGATTAAAATTCGAATTGTGAATTTCGGATTTGAGAAATTGCTGACAACCACTAGCCACTGTTGGCTTGCATAAGATTGTGTTTGGTTGACTGAAGCTCAGGTTACAGGTAGACTATTTCAAGCATGGCAACGAGAGGTAAGACCCTGACCAATGCTAGAATATACCTTGTGAAAGAGCCCAACCGTATGAGAAGAGTCTCATAGTTGTAAAAGTAGTTGGTATGGGTTGTTAAATTTGAATTGTGGATTTCGGATTTTAGAGGTACTAACGACTACTAATCATTGTTGGCTTGTATGAGATTGTGTCAGGAGGGACGCATGGTAAGTGGGTATTCATGATATGATAGTAAGCATAAAATTATAATGGGCATAGTAGTGCTGCTTACAAGAAACCCACAATTGAACAAGTCAATTTTTGTTGTAGACTGAATTGCAAATTCTTATTGAATTTAATGTCATTGCTTGGTTATGGAACAATCAATTTGTATTGTATTATCAGGTAATGATTGACCGTTTGGCTATTTGATGAATGTGTGAGGGGTACACATTGCAGGAAGACCATGCGTGATGACTTGCAGAAGCCAAACTTCATGGGAAGGTTTTCCCTTTGAAATGGGTTTCGGGTGAAACGCCATTGGACATTTTGAAAATGTCTCATCTGCACTGCATGTTTGATAATAACATGAGTGAGATGGTTATGGATTATGTCGGTAAGATATGTGTGGATACGAATTGTGTCGGGAGCAGGGATGGGGGCTTGGGTTTCTTAAACTTGGTGATTGGAAAC
>LPNX010990913.1:34338-54867 GCA_001517045.1 Pseudotsuga menziesii | reverse complement strand
AGTCTTAATAAAAGACATGGCCACTGTAGCCTTCATCCACCTGCTGCTCTTCATTACCAGGTCCTTTGGAGTTAGAAATATCCATGATAGCTATGGATCTTTGCCGAACAGTGTCATCCTCCTTCAGTTTTGAGCCTTCTGAGTGAACTTTTTGAGACTGCATGCCCTGAGACAGGCCCAAAATGATTTTGAAGTGCATCTCTGCATCACTGTATCACTGATCCCCCTGTTCCTTAACTTCACACTCTAGATCCTCTTGCTTGGTATCCTGTTGTGGCATGCAGTTTTTATACCATCAATCGACCTCCTCAGTGCATCCATTTGGGAGTTCATTTGGCGAAATACCAAATAAGCCCATCTTATTTGGGATTTGGGCTTATTTGGGAGTTCATTATGGTTTTCTAGACTCTGGCTTGTGACCTTTTTCAAGGTAATCTGAAAAGCCTCATTTTTATTTTTGCATTCTGAAAACCAGGCTCAGCCATGTGGTAGTACTTTCAAATCAAATATTTTAAAATAAAGATGAAATGAAACAGACCATTAATGCATCTCACTGTAGATTTGACCTTCAAATATGTCTTTGTAGATAATCCAGGTAATTTAAAAAAAAAAAAATTTCAAATACCGTCGCTTAAGTGACGGCTGCAAGTATTTTTTTTTTTAAATTTTTTCACCAACCGTGGATACAGCGACGAGAAGGCGTGGCTATAGCGACGGAAAGACGTGGCTATAGCGACGTCTTGGATTTGCATTTTTTTAAAAACCTGGTACAGAGCGTGGCTATAGCGACGGAAAGGCGTGGCCATAGTGACGGTTTGGATTTGCATTTTTTTAAAAACCTTGTACGGAGCGTGGCTATAGGGATGGAAAAGCGTGGCTATAGCGACGGAAAGGTGTGGCTATAGCGACGTCTTGGATTTGCATTTAAAAAAAACCTTGTACAGAGCGTGGCTATAGTGACCAAAAGGCGTGGATACAGAGACGACCAGGTGTGGATATAGCGACGGATTAGACATCTAACGAAATATAGAACATTGTCGCTCTTGTGACGCAAATTAGGGGTTGTCTCTATTGCGACGAAATAGTTTCCACGGAACAAAAAACACTTAGACGTGGCAATATCCATGCTTTTCCATGGATATTGCCACGTTTTGCCG
Organism: Pseudotsuga menziesii; assembly: GCA_001517045.1. NCBI lineage: Eukaryota > Viridiplantae > Streptophyta > Pinopsida > Pinales > Pinaceae > Pseudotsuga > Pseudotsuga menziesii. The sequence goes on along the minus strand of LPNX010990913.1, from coordinate 53,710 downwards.
TGGCAAAATTGATCACTTGTAACAACTTTTGTGAAGAACAAGCCATAGAAGATAGAGCATCCCTTGAAGAATTCGAATGAAAATTTTATACCGACCTCCACAAAGGGTTCCTATTCTCTATACCAACATTTCTATATAAATTTCTTACTGAGAAAGGAGTTGACCATATAGTCGAGCCACGATCACCGTTGGGTACACCCGCCTCAACAAATTGGCAACAAAAGAAAAAAGACTGGTATCAATTTGTCAATGAACAATAGTGGGAATACTTTCTAAGTAAATGATGATCATTGCCAGACTCACTTCTGTCAAACAATAATTATCGGGTAGGCAATGGGGGGGTAGTTAACCATGTGTTCTGAATAAAGAAGTATAAAGGCTAATCAATGAAAGAAAGGGAATGAAGCCCAATAAAAATTCAAGTCCGCTCTGATGAAATACATATATACCTAGTTATAAACCAAAAGAAGATATACAAAAGATGGAAAGAGAAAAGAGGGACAAGTGAAGAGAACAACTAAGGGAGAGCAACCGAAAGTCTAAAAGAAGTCTAAAAAAATGGTTAAGATGGTTGAGCAACTAAAAATCTTTCCTGAGTTGAGGGAAATTCGAGCATATGAGAAAGAAGGGAAGGTGCTAAATCCCAAAGATTGCTCGCACATGATGATGTTGACCCTGCAAAATGTGTGTATTGTGATCCCAGAAGTTTTGACCACCATTGATGCAGTAACTATGATAATTACGATTGGACCGGCCCTTGGAAAAATGGTCGAGCATGAATGGGACTAATTCCAGATGACTATACCATATGGATATGACTAGACCAAAGTGTACATTTTACTGATCAATTGATGATCCAACGACTAGCTTGAGGTAACTGGATTACTTTAACTCCAAAATTTGGAGGACACACATTTAAACTATTTTATTCAGAACACTTGGAGGCACTCCCCTACAATCAACATTATTTATTGACCCTCCCAAATTGTTAGAGATTCGGCTTAGTGACGAAGAGTTTGTAGAATAAGTTTTTTTGTCATGGTACGAGTCGAAATCACAAGAGGTCAGTAGTAGCTGTCAAATAGTAACTGTATATTTTACTCCATCTTCTATGGTAAGGACAAAAAAGTCTAATATAATTGCTTATTGAATTCTTGTTAATACCCCTATTTATTTGGGGATGGGGATCCTAAAAAGCATTGTTTTGTTTGTGAAGCCTTCTGGAAAGCTAACTTAATTGATGATGAAAACCAAAAAATTAACTAGTTTGTAGGTGGACTTAGAAATAGAGCACTAACATGGTACATGAACTTTTTGGAAGAAGGCCCTAATTCAAAACAACAAATAAAAGATAATTTCTTGGAATTCTTCAAAGTTGACACAAAACACATGGCAGGACAGAAGCTCAAGTAAATCAAACAAAGAATAGGAGAATCAATTAGAGAATATGATCAAAGATTTAGAGATACTCTGATCTAGATGCCTTCTAAACTCTTCCTTGGTAATTCAATTTTTTCGTCAATGGGATTCAAGTAGGGATTAATACATCAGAATTCTAGCTTGTAGCCCCACCAGAAATCCAAACTTTAACCTCAATAAGTACAACTAAAAATCTTTTTAAACTACCAAAGATACCACGTAACTTAGGATATCATACTACAATAATGGAGAAAATTCCACACAAGTTGTATGATTTCACAACCTCGATAGTCGCAGCATCTATTATTGCCCAACATTTTCCTATTCCAGCCTCTACTTCTTCTACCCGAGTTGTGTTTGTATCAACCATTCCGCAAACGCCATCAAATGTCTCTCCTTCACCGACTACAACCCTCATCCTGACCATCTGCATAACCCCTGTCTTTGCACCCTTATCCTTACAATATTCGACTGCCTCTAAGTCAACCATTACAACAACTATTCCAATCGACCATGCAAACCCATCCTAGACTATGCATATCATGACGTCTGCTACTCCTACACTTCCTCCTCTATTAGCCACTTCTACATCGACCACAGCCAAATCAACAACTATACCTTTAACCACCACTGCTCTAGATACCTCGACTACTCCTCCTATGTCTCCATAAATTCAACATTTAGCTCAAGGAAAATAAATTAAGGAAACAAAGAAGAGTAAAAATAAAAACCAAATGTAGATCAAATTCTAGTTAGTCACAAATGCTAAATACCATGAATTAGACACACTACTTTAGAATGTACTCAAAAAGTAGAAGAAACAATGGTCTAAGGTAAAAAATAAACTTGATGTCATCGAAGACTAGTAGCTTGAAGTACTAGAAACCTGCGACGATATGATCAAACAGATTACACCAACATTATGAGGACCCCCAGCCAAAAAGTCACTAGATCGTATTGTAAGCCTTTTTGGGTCCTTAACAACACTGTTAGAAGAGGTTGTCATTCAGAAAAACCATCAAGATGAACAACAGATGAAGGCCTTATTAGAAGGGCAACATAAATTATTTATGAGCTGACACAACAAACTACATGGGTATACATTTGTTGCTAAGCAATTGACCACAATTTGCATAACTAGTATTTGCACTATGGAAAAGTTTTTGCAAACATGAAAAGAGTTCAGAACACATGAACACTTATATTCCAACAAAAAGTCTCTTCCCACCTCACCATTGTATCGTACCTTGAGCAACAGATCAACATGGATCATAAAAACAAGCTCAAGGAACTCTAAAAAAAAGATAACCAGTGGTCAAAGTATGCTCAGCCAGCACAGAATGAAGTCAACATTCTGGTAACCTAGATAGATAAAATGCTCACCAATGAAAATAATCAGTATTTTCTCCTAGGGGAAGACCTACAGAACATAAAACATGATCCACTCACCGAGAAAATGACCAAGCTAACCAATCTCATCACCGTAAGCACAAATATACAAATGAATCTACATGAATAGCAAGATTTTATGTCTCAAATTGCCTCCTCTTCCAATGCCATCGTCAAATATTGCAGAGCACCTATCTATCCTACCATTTCATTTGTGGAATAACGTCCATAGCAAACACATTTTTGTACTCTCCTCTTCTCTTTGAGACAAATAAATATTTTGTTGGTGGGGTAGATGTTGGAGGATCCTAGTTGAATGGCTGATTAGGTCCTCCAGTTGACTATGGTCGAGTTAGTTTAGTCAGTTGATTGGTTGAACGAACTGTTAGTTATAACTAAATAATTGTATGTAACAAGTATAAAAGGATTTGGTGAGCCAAATCCATAGACATGTATGTTGATTGATCCTTGTATATTGTTCTACTCTTACAATATAAAGTGATTTGTTGTTGTCCCACTTACTTGTGTGTGTCTTATGGTTATGATCATGTGAATGCTCTATTTTATATATAATTATGTACTGATAGTAACTACACGAACCCTCAGACTACAACATGATCGAAGCCATTAGAAGCATAGACAAGGAACGATATGAGAAAAGGGATCGATTATGGTTTGTCCATTATTAAATGCCAACTATATCAAAGGATTTAATAACCATCATTTGTATGTCCCCGACGGGGGACATTTATGAATGGGTCGCAAGTATTAGTTCGTTAGTACAAACCTCAATTTTTTTTAAAAACCTAATGTTTAACTTTGTAGGAGTTAAAATATTAATTAATTTTTTTAATTTTTAAAAATTCTGATTAGTCACTGGATAAGTGACATAGGTTTTGGATTGCAGCCCTTAGGCGTCGATGGCGGAGGTGACGGAAGCAGGTTTTAATTAAAAAATACACATGTTGATTGCATGCACCCATCCGCTGGATACATGGATTAATATTCATTACATCCTACAGGCCTGCGGGCAGTGTGGTGGTTAGGCTAGTAGCTAGCTCTCCATACGACCTTGGAGAATTGTGTCAATTGGAAAAACCATCCTCCCTGCCCGTTTCGAGCAACGCCGCGCACGACACACTTCAAGTCACACTCATGTCAACTGCCATGTGACTGTTTAAAAGCAATGGCGGTCTATTCTATGCCCGAGTCCATATATGAGGGAGTGCCGCAACGATGAAGTACTTATTATTACCATCTCTCATGTTTCTCGCACACAATCTTCATTTTCAAATTCTGTTTGACTAGCTTTGTTGTTTGGTTGCTTGATTTTCAACTACAGAACTACATACTTGGAAGGACAACGAAGACTAGTTGCTTGCTTGCTCTGTACCTACAGACTAAGAAGAGGGAGGGAAGAAGAGGGAAGTAAGGCCAATGAGTGAAGCAGTCAGTCACTTCATTTACTGGCACGATGGAAGAAGTTGCGTGGTTCTCGTAGCCTACAGGCATCCAGTTTGTCCTTGTATCGTCCAGAGAAATTGTAAGTGGACACACAAAATATAGAAGAATAATGGGCAATTGAGTCCTTGTTTACAACAATTATGAGGCAAATAATCTATTTTAACTCAGTTAAAACTCTCTTTCATGCCAATTCGGATGGAAACCACCTTTGAACTCTAAATGTAAAGAATGTGTATGTATGCTATTCAAGTTATACAAAATATAGCACTTGTTTTACACTTTTAACTAGTTATCAGCCTTAACGACTCTCTCATCCTTGGTAATGAGCTTATAATTTTCTTGTTCTGAGCATATAGCCTTAACCTTGCTTGAGAATAAAAAAATCTTGTAGTTAAGCTAGGAATTTGGGGATAGGCATCCAAACAACACCTCGCCATCATCCACATTCTGAGACATAGTTGTTTCCCAATAAGGAACCAAAATCCTCTTTTATTTATTGACACGGTCACAGCCAGTTTGTCGGGAGGCCCTCTGCTCAGCAGGAGTAAGCCGCAACGAAGGAGTTCCAGAAGTTAGGGTGGAATACCGCACTCCATCTTGTACTAAAGGCTAAACCTTCATAGTCCTCCTCATGCATGCCAGCGTATACCGGTGTCGAGGGCCAAGTGTTGAAGCATCAGTAAATTGAACAGACGTGTCATGAATGAGGTATCCTAGTGGCCAATCTTCTAGGGATCTTTTACCCAGAGGTCCTTCGATAGTGGGATTCTATTAACCTATATGGTTCTTCCATTTCATATTGTCTGACTGGGATTTCATCACCCTACTGAGGATATAATTTGTGAGGGGATTCCAGCTTGTATTTAGGAGCTTGCTTGCACTCATACCCCATAGGTTAGTGAGTCATTTTTATTACATAGATAGTGTTGCTTGTTGGCTTTTTGGCCATTTTTGTTGTAGAATCGCCTTTTTATGACCCGCTGTCATAGCTTGGTTTTAGAGATTGTTGTTGGCCTGTGAGCCGCCATTTTACACGCTCTCCTTTTGCACACTCAATTTTAGTTGGGATTTTGATCATGCGATTGATCCTTTCGAGTTTCTAGTCATTACACAACACTCCATATAGCCATCATAGCTCCACCATGCTACTCGTATAGGATTAAGGGGCACAACCCCCAATTTGGTTCCTTGAATCATCACTGTCGAAGCCATCTTCGGCGTCACTCACCACCCTCGGAGCCACACACGACCTATGAGTCCGATTCATATTCCTATCAATTTGAACCCACATTGTTCACTGCTCCATCCATCCCCATGTTTGGTGCACATCCAGATCTTTTCTACGAAGGGATAGTTGGTGGCGGGCATGTGTCCTTTCCACCCATCACTATGGGTATCCCTTCTATCGGGATGACTTCTCCATGTTCTAGTGGCCCCATTACCACTGCACACACTAGTGTTGGTACGCTACCCACTAGTGGTGACCCCACACCAGCTCCCGCGGTTCCTACCATTCTGCCTTTTATACCTAGGGTAGTGGCCCTTCTAGGCCCATTATGACTATTACCACTATGGTAAGTCAACCCCATCCACCCCCAGTTATGCATGGGAACTACGTTCTTGTACCCACTAGCACCATTGTCGGTCCTACCCGAGCCTCTCTCGGTTCAAGTCTTCCTTTTAGGGCTAGTCTCAACTTGCTTGATTTGGAATGGTTGACAAATGACCCCATTAGTCATCAACCACAATGGCCTCCCATGCCTACAAAAATTACCTCAGGCATTCCTAAGTTCGAGGGTAAGGCAGGAGAGGATCCACAAAACCACATCATGGCATTCCATCTATGGTGTTCATCTAACAACATAGTGGATGACTCCATCTAGTTGAGATTGTTCTAGCGCACACTCACTAGTGTTGCGACCAACTGTTGCATTGAGCTGCCTCATGCTACTTAACCTGACTCCTCATGGTTAGCTTTGATGTTCCTTCAATACTTCCAGTTACCCGTCCGTTATGACGAAGGAGTGGAAATCTTATTATCTTGTCGACAGAACATAACTACCCACATTACAGATCATATCCATGAGTGGTGTCATCGTCATATCTTGCATAAGATTCAGTTAGATGATAGGATATTCCTAGATTGGTTCCTCAAAACCTTACTCACTCCCATTTGAACGCCCCCAAAGGACGTCACATCTGAACGCCCCCAAAATGAATAAGAATCTATCCTTAAAGCTCAGTAGTTCGATCTAATATACGCCCAATATGGACACTTGTATACCATTATACCTAGTGCTCCTCGTACTGACACCTCATGTCGAGATATGTCGGGGCATCTCACGTTGTTGATGAATTCATCGGCTCCATTACCCAGCACCCTTAGTTTTACTCGGCCTCTCCCATGATGCCACCCCATCATGGTAACACCCCTCGTGTTGCCCAACCTAGTTACGCCCCTAATTACTCACATATGATGGCTCAATATGGAGCTACTTCCTCCTTTGCACCTCATGGCTATGCCCCTGATTACTCACACGTAACGACTCAATCTGAATCCACCCCTTCTTATGCACCTTCCACACCAGCTGCTCACGTTCACAGACCGAATTTCTCATCACACTCGTGTTTTGGCTAGACAGGAGGATTTGCAGCCCGACCGACTCCTCTGGTCTATTGTGCGTCACTTGTGCAACCCACTCCGGCTTTGGCCCTGACTCCTCCTGTTTCTATGGGATAGGTCTACACACAATAGAACCTCCCTAACTAACCTTCCCTCAATAAACAAAAAGGGCAGGGGAATAACAAGAGATGTAGGAATAGAGGCAACAACCAAACATAAGGAGGCAGCTAGCAGTCCAACCCTCCAAACAACGGCGGTGCCAAACCTCCTGTATAGAATCCCCAGTGTCCCAATTGACCTGGGAAGAACCCACAGTTACAAACTAATCATACGTGTGCTATCTGTAACATCTATGGCCATTACACTCATCAGTGTCCTCACATGGATTGTGTCCAACAACTACTCCAAAATTATAGTCAATGTGAACTGAATGCGGCTGCTTCGGCTCAGCCAAACCCTGCACCATGCAGCAGGTCCTCCACCTATGGTGCTCCAAAACCCCCTACCACACTAAGGAATGGTTTCAATCCATCCCTTAGCCCCACAAGCTCTTGCAAACATTCTTGTGTCCCAACCCGGTGAGGCTGGTGTCTATCACCTCATGAAGTTATCATCTGAAGTCAACCTCCAGAATCAACGAAACTAGTATGGATCCACCACAAAAACCGTTGATCCATTAGTGGAATTTACCTCTACAACTTCTGACATGTCTCTACACTTACCTAGAACTCCCACAGACGGGGATACTAGAGTCCCCCAATTCCCTATGCATTGTGTCACAAACAACGCTACTGCCATATTTGCTCTCAACTACAGTATAGTTGACGACTTGGACAAGTCTCCTACAACCATTTTCACTCTAGACATGCTTATATATTTCCCATCACAGCGTAAATAATTGTTGTACTCACTAGGTGTTGTTGATCCCCATGATTCTAGGTTGATCACTTTTGACTTGGACCAAGGAGACCCCCAGATTCCATCAACTATCGCATTCCAAGTCCCAGTCACTATTCGGAATTTGTTCATCCATCGATGCATTATTGATGAAGGGGCATCCACCTATGTTATGTCAACCTTTGTTTGGCAGAAAATCAGCTCTCCTACCCTTCAACCTTCCACCACCGCTCTTCGCGCCTATGATGGTCGCTCTACTCAACCCCAAGGTATTCTCATGAACATTCTTGTTGAGTTAGCTAGAAAAACAGTCTTGATTGACATTGAGGTTTTCAATGCCCAACTTGATTACAACCTCCTCCTAGGACGTAGCTACATGTATGCCATGTGAGTTGTGGCTTCTATTGTATTTCTACTCCTGATGTTCCCTCATGATGGGAAGATCGTGACTATCGACCAGTTGACATACTATGATCCTAAGGGGTCGGCCACACTGGAGCACGTCCTTCCGACTATCGACACTACCATTGATAGCGTGTCCATTCCATCCTTCTTTGATGTTGGCCTGGGCTTGTTTGCCAACACTCCTAAGACAAACACCTTTTTGTCCTTACCACCTCCACCTTCGCCGACTAACATATCGGATTTATGCATCATCACTTTTGGTACCATCCCGACCACATCACAACCTCATTGGAAACCTCAACCTCAATCATTGGGGAATTATTGGTGTTCATTTCTGATCCACATGATTCCCTTCATGTTTCGACCATCTAGCATCGTGAGCAAGCCTGTCATTGCTATTCTCAACCTACCAAATTTTACACTAGGAATTCCTGTGTGGTACCTCGATCCACCCACCCCACCCTCGACTCCCTAGTTTGTGTTGACTCCCATCCAACCCATTGAGACAGTTTCACACCCACCTCCTGGTCCATCAAATACTAATTTTGTCTTCAAGCCTGCCCTTCCTCCTCCTTATAAGGTTGGGGGAAAGGAAACCAAAGCAACGAATGAACCACATCCAACTCCTATGTGTGCTTTGTGCGATGTCCAAGGCCATGCGACACAAAACTGTCCTGACTTTCCTATCCTTCACACCCACATCGACACTATAGATGAAGTTAATGACACTCCACTGGTCACCATCCTGGATCCATCAGTGGTCAAGAACAAGTACCTGTGAACCAACCATCCTTTTTTAGTTTGCGGCTTGTATGGTCATTACTCTCACCATTTCCCAAAATTTCCTGAGTATCGAACACTCCTTCATGACATTTTGTAACACGGTCATGATTCCAACGTCACTGCCCTTGAGGAGATCCACCCTTCGGTTTCTTCCTCAAACACAACCAACACCATTTACATGATATCCAGTTCTAGTAGTCCTTCCATCTCCACAGTCATGGATGATACCTCCAATCTATATACACATTGTTTCAATAATTATGAGGATATTATTGAAGCTCTCTCTGCTCCTGAGTACCCTTGGGATGATATGCATCATCACTCCTTTTTAAATCCCGATGAACCTCCTTCATCGTTGAACCAATACTCAGTCGAAGCGAAAGACTTCATCCATGGACTGGTTCAAGAACTCCATTCCGGCACTAGATTCCTTTGAAGAGGGAAACATGGAAAAAAAATTGCCAGTCATCAAGTTCAATATATCAACCAACCCTGATGTAGTCGAGGATATTACACTAGGAGCGTCTTGCTCCTATGAAGAAGTTGCTTCATACAAAGCACTTTTTTAGGAGTTTCGTGATATTTTCGCTTGGTCATGTACCGAGATTCCTAGGCTTGATCCATCTATCGTTGAACATCATATCGACACATGGCCTGATGTAGCACTTGTTCTCCAAAATAAAAGACCCATTCACCCCTCAAGGACCTCTACTGCAAAAGCTGAGATCAAAAAACTGCGTAAAACAGGTTTCATATACCCAATTGCGTATACCACTTGGGTTTCCAATCTTGTTCCCATTAACAAAAAAAAAGGGACCATTCGTATTTGTATTGACTTCCGTGGCTTGAATTTGGAATGTCCTAATGTAATGTCCCTTTTGGAAATTTTGGAGAAATGCACAAATTGGGCAAAATTTGATCTTAACCAGTCCTCACTCTAGAGGGTTCCAACTTTCACCAAATGATCCAAAATTTGAAAGGAGAGGGTATGGTGAGTATTAAAACATCCCAAGGTGTTTTATGTATATTTTTTATCAGAATTTGGACTTCTGTAAACTTGTTTGGGGATAATGACAAAAATACCAAAATTACTAGGAAATTGTGTTCAAATCCTCCCAAAGGTGATGGCCAAACTAGATCTCCAAATCAAGTACGACCCTCCAAAATTCAAGAAAATAGTATTGGAATGAGTATTAGACATCAATAAATTCCCTTAATCATGTTTATTAAGTTCTACAAATGGATTATGGTCTGCAACATTTGTAGGGTAACTTTCAGTGAAATTGCTTATGTGTAAATTGCATAACTAGCTCGATTTTGACATATGAAAGGTGGAGTTAAAGGTTCAGATAAGGATTTGACATATAGGTACCATATACATAATATTGAATGGATTCCACAATAGTATTAAACACCATATAAATCCCTTCATACAAGTCTGGTATACAACTAATTCAGCATGGGAGTCAAATACATGAAAACTAGTGAATTAGTAGCAAGGAATTGCAAGAATTTCACATATGGATTTCTTGGATTTCGAACCATGGAGAATAGGGACATGAAATTACAGAGTAAAACATCATATATGGCTGTCAAAAAATCATCAAACTCATATAACATCCCTCATACAAGTATGATACAAGACTCCTTCAAGATTGAAGCTAAAGTCATGGAAACTAGTGATTCAATGGCATGGGAATGCAAGCTCTTCAAACATGATTTTATTGGATTTCGACCCACAGAGGACATGGACATTAAATTACAGAGTAATACATCATATTTGGCTTTCCCAACATCATCCAACTCGTATAATATCCCTCATACAAATCTGGTATAAAACTACTTCAAGATTAAAGCCAAATCCATGAAGACTAGTGATACAAGGGCATGAGTATGCAAGATTTTCATACATGTATCTCTGATATTTATACTTACAGATCATGTGGAAATAATATTAAAGAGCCATACATCATATATTGATTCCCCATCATAATAAAACTCATATAAAATTCCTCATACAAATCTGATATAAAGCTACTTCAATATTGAAGCCAAATCCATAAAAACTAGTTATTCAAGAGCATGGGGAATGCAAACCTTTCATAAATGTATTTCTGATATTTCTACTTATAGAGAAAATGGAGATGATATTACAGATACATATATCATAAATCAAATCTTCGGTATCAACCATCCTCAGCAAGGCGCAAGAATCACTCCAACGAGTGCGGCATCAATTTTGAGTGTGGGGTAATGGAGAAGAAGGAATAAGAGAATGAGGATATAGATGAGAATTCAACTGTAGGAAATTCATTAAGCTCCCATGATATGTCTGAATGGCCTCTTCATCAACCTACTTGGAAAGGAATCCAACTCCCTTGAAATTGGTTCACTAGCAGGGTAAGTGTGCACTCACCGTGCAATGGACAAGCAAAAGCTCTCCAAAAATGCCAAACGCCAGTTAATAAATGATAAAAATCTATTCTCCTTCCTCATGATATCCTTTTATTAACTTCATGATTCCTCCTAATTTCGAATTTCCCTCCATTACCTTCCTCCAAATCATCTTATTGGTTTAGTAACTCTCATGACACTTGCCTTCCTCTTCATGCTCCAATTCTTTCCCCAATTTGAATGGCTGCCTCTAACTCCAAAATTCGACCTCTTGGTGGGTATTTTTATCCTTGAAATGTTAGTTTTGTCATATTTCAGCAATCAGGTCTGAATTTTTCATACGTGTCATAGAATATTCCAACATTTGTTCTCATAGAGTGCATAAAATCTCCTTCCAAGTGGCACACCTTGTCTTCTAGTCTATTCCTCTTCCATGGGAGTTACCCTCCTTTACCAATTCGACTTCCTTGTATCATTATATTATATTTGACACCACATTACCATCCAATAATTTCACATTACACATGTGTTCAAATTTGGATGAATATCATGCCAAGTGTGCAGGGAATCTAGTCACCCAAAGTCTTCACAAGCTTTTGAGTGTCTTCATTAACCCATACCACATTATTTTCTTAGTATTTATCATTTATGTAACCCATTTAAATGTGAATATGGTAAACTAATGTCCTTTTGGGTCCCATGGCCCCTGATTACAAAATTTATGTCTCCATCTCAACCTATGGAACTACTAGGTTGGTGAAGCATTATTTGCAAATAATATTATTTGGAAATTATTTAATTGGCGACATGAAAAATCCTCCCGACTCAAGATTGATTGTCCTAAATCAATGGCAAGTTTGTATGATGAATTTTGTTTTTATATATTCCCAAGTGGCATCCTCATTTGGTACTCCTTCCCTTGCACCAACTGCTCTCTTATGATACTGCTCATCGATTTTCTTTAGCTGCAACTTGAGTAGTGGCACTCATGTACTGCAATTTTGTTTTCTCAAAAGTAAAGAGATGTGGATTGTGCATATTGATATATCCTGTAACATCACCACTAACACCAAAAGGATTAATCAAATCCATAAAATTTTGCTTCTGTATAATTCTTTGAAGTTGGTGTTGAGTTACCAAAATTTGAGTTTCTTAATATTCCAATAAAATTTCAGAGAGGAACCACCATTATTTTTACTTCACTACTCCGATTACAACCATCTTCTCAAGTGGTGAATAAATCTCCATTGTTGCTTGTTTCCCCCACAATTGAAACCAACGAGACCAAAAATGATCCTAGGGTCCCATATGATCCTGATACATGCATGGTGTGAAATGTCTATGATGAAATGCCATGAAAACCAAGAATGTGAAAATTGGATCCATCTCTCAAAAGGTCTCCCACATAGGAAACTGGAACATTGCTCTACAAATATGAACTCAAATAACTGAAGGTTTGTTTGCTTTCTCAAACCAACAACCAAACTAATACTCCAAGTGAGATGAAACCAAGCAATTCCAGGATCCCATTGCTAGTATTGCATGCTTCCAAACATCATGAGTACAAAATATAGATCATGAAAGTACATAACAACATCATACAAATGTGCATCAAGAAGGTACCTCATCAAAGAATCATGAAAGTTCTTGTACATCCAAGTAAGTAGATCACCATGTGGCCCATACACACAAGCATCAAGTATTATATCGGATCTACCTCAATGACGTAGGTGAGGATCCCATGTCCCATAATGATGCTCCAAAAATATATAATGTGCATCAATATAATCATCCTTGTGTTCTTTCATCCAAGAAGTGAATGAAGAACCCCCACCAAAATCTAAACCAAATAAGGAGCAAGGAAAACATGAAGACTTCAAGTGGCTCAAAGAAGTATCATCAATACACCCATGAATATGTATATCATCATGAAATAACAGAGTATGTTGCTTACAACAATACTTTTCTTCAATCATATATATCTTCACCCAAGTGTGGGATGAAGTTCCTCCAACATCAAATGGACTAGGCAAAGAGCAAGGAAAATCACGAGTCTCCAAGTGACTCAAGTGAATACCATAGGTTCATCCATGTAGATGTGTATCATCATAATGTAACAAAGGATGATGACACACATGTAAATAATATGGTTCTCTAATCATGTCATCATTGAAAGGAGAGATAGAAATTCCATACTCTTCATGTGGCACCATAAAAAAGAAACCTTTCACCCATACTTCATTAGGATGAATGATGCAAAATTTGGAAGTGTAGGATGTAGGAGAAAGAACCAACTCACCCAAATGATCAAAAAGTGAAAAAAATTCATCATGTGAAGGATCCATAGGGATAGGAATATGCAACTCCCTTAAAATGCAAAACTTTCCTCATGGGTTGGTTCCAAGGTGGTGGAACCATGTACTTCTTCAAAAAGTGTGTAACCATTCTCAAAAGGAAACTCAAGTTCCTCTTTCACCACTACTAGTGATTGGCTCTCATCAATATAATATTCAAACACATCAAGAACCTGGAATTTTTCATGTTTCTCATGATCCATCATTTCATGAGAATACTCCAAACAATCTACCATATGACAATCTGAAACATATGAGGAAGAACAAGTATCTTGCAACCTCTCAAGAAGTTGCTCATTTTGAATTTTGAGCTTATGAATATCTTCTTTATTCTTCAAGTAGGATTCATGTCACCATTCACTAACCTCAATCACATTTTTTTCTATCAAAAATCAAAGACATGAAATTACCTTTGATGATGCACATTGCTCTTTGAATCTTCTCCATGTCTTCAAGGAAGGATGGATCCTACAATGAAGAAACTTTCCAACAAGAATTTGATACCAATGCTTGAGTGTCATGGAGTATGATAAGGGATGCATGGATATCCCTTTCACTCATCTTCAAAGACCCTTCAATGAAGGATGGTTCATGAGACCGAACCTCCTCTTCTTCTTTCTGCTTGATTTGATAAACTTCTTGAAGCTCAAGTGGTGATGGGGAAGTTGATCTTCATTCTGCATTATTTGTCACAAGGTATTCATATTCATGCTTATGACAAATTTGTATTGCAGTAACATTTTCCAATTTGATCTATATGTCACCAACATAGAGTTGTGAGCACCCATCAGTAGGTATTCCTTCAAATTTCAAGCATCCATCAGTAGATGAAATTTGGTCCATGTCCACAGTAGAATGTCTCTAAAATGATATTCTATAGTTTCAAGGGACTTGTTATCACAAAAATTGTAGTTTCCCCTATGAGGTGGATCCGAGATGGATGGTAGAGGGATGGGAAACCAAAGAGGTGAAACCAAGATAGCCTCGACTCCCAAATGGATGGTTGTCATGAAAATTGAGGAAATATTCACTTGATGTTGTCTTATCCCAAGACAACAACGGGGGAGACCCAGATCTGCTCTCGTCATGAAAGATCAGGCCAAGACACCAGATCAAATCAATGGAATTGAAGTACGTAAGGTGTAAGGTAAAGTAAACCCTAGATCTATGGATGAAGTCACAAGGTGACTTATGGTTTGGATCAAGAGGTTTATGAAGTGTGAAATTGATCCAAGGTTGAAATACAAGTGACTTATGAGCACTACTACTAGATCTAGAATCAAGGTACTAGCAAATGATGACAATATCCACTGCCTTGGGAAACGTGACCAATGCAGGGAGGTTAAGAACATGATTGGGGCTATCTAGTACCAAAGGACAGACTCGACGAAAGGTATGATAGTATCAAAGTACTCAAGCCTCAAGGATAAGATTAAAACGCAAGATAAATTAGCCAAGTGAGGGGTTGCGCTAGGGTTGAGAGATCAGTGCCTTAGGAATTGGGCCCAATGGAGTCACCTAAGAAAAACTTCTAGGAGGACCCACTTAGGGTTTGACTCGATCTACAAAACCCAGAATTGATTTGCCATAATATCAAGTAGTTTGATCTATAAAATATTTTTTATTTTTTATATTTAGGGTTTTGACAATAAAATGAGGGTGCCAATGAATTGAGATCAAGAAAAGAAGAAATAACTTGTGGATCTTACCTGGATAACCTTGTAGATTCCTTTATTATGATGATATATGTCATCTTGATCAATTTGAGAAGATTTGGTTGAAGCTTCTATGCTAATGATTTTCCCAAGGAAGCCAATGTGCCCTCTCTCCCGCACAACAAACGTCAACCATATCATATTTGATGCATCCAGAGAAATAGACAAATGCTACAGAAAAATAGCAATATGAAACCATAGATCACAATGATACTAATGATAACCCCCTGATACGAGTGATGCCAAACAAGCAAGTTGAGGAAGCCCTACAAAAACGCCCAAGTGAAGTCGCCCTCCTATAGACACAACAAAGTTTCTACAAAAAAATATAGATCTCACCACAAATACTCAAATGCTAGGAAGCAATATATTTTCCAATCACCATCTAATAACACCAGAGGCAGAGAAGACCCAATAATTTCCACAAAAGAGTTTTTCTATTATCAATATTCTAAGAGCCAAAGACCCCTTTTACAATGAGAAGCTCTCTCCTTTAAATAGGAATGAGAGATACTAAAATCATAACCACCTTTCAAATGGATGGCTAATATTAAAAGATAAAATTTTTCTATTCAACGGTTTAGATGAGCTCAACATAAAGTACATGGATCAATACAATAATATAATATATCAATGGACCAAATCGCCCTAGGAGAGGGGATCCCACTCAATAAATATGAATAAAGCTCATGGTGGGTCTAGGGGGTATTAAATAACGCCCCTAGTATATCCCCATGGAATAATATAAATAAAATATAATTTTAAATGCAAAATAGTGCCTCTTCGAGGAAATCGTGAGCCTCCAAAAGCTCCATAAAATCATAAAATATATCGAAGAGATGGATGTGGGTCCATCCACTAGTAGAAAATGAGAAATTAATGACTAAAATCATACTATAAACGACTATTTTTGAGTCGGTGACTAATAGTAGCAAATTTCCACTATCTTATAGCTAGTAATATTTCACTAGTCATTAATAGCTTGACTTAGTAGTCATTGATTTAGTCATTGATAGACAATGATTTAGTCATTGATAGTCAATGATTTAGTCATTGTTTTAGTCATTGATAGTCAATGATTTAGTCATGGATTTAGTCATTGATTTAGTCACTGAGTTAGTCATTGATTTAGTTGCTGATTTAGTCACTGATTGCAACCATTAATGACCAAATATACGACTAAATAAACTACTAGATGTTAACATATTAATGACTAAGCTAAATACGACTAAGATACGGGAAATTAGCTACTAATAGTCGTATATATGCGAATTTAGTCGTTTTTGTAGTCACAAATTTATGATAGGGCACGGAGGAATCGAACCACTAACCTCCTGCCTATAATTAGGTAGGCGCTCTACCATTGAGCGAGCACCCTTTATGAAGTTGTTATTGCTTGACAATGATGATATTCAAACAAATTTATGATAGATATCAATCTACAAACTACATAATTATTGCTTTGAGGGACAGAGATTGGAAAGCTATCTTTACAAAGTCCAACACAGACAATACCAAATGACACTGAAGTTGCATCTGTTCTTTCACTTCTTGTTGTTTCAATGTGCCCATTGCCCAGCTCAGATGAACCCTTGTGTGTGTTAGAGGAAGAATTCTTCAATAGACTTTTAAAACCTTCATGAATCCTACATTTCATAGTAGGATCAACTAAACTGGCATTCTTTCCATGGAAAGCTTCCCCAACAGTATTTACACATGAATTTAATTTTATATATGTTCCACTCATTGGATTAGGTTTGGCATCAATATGTTTTTTAGATAGAAACGTTGATGACTGCCCACCCTTATTGACCAACAGCTTGCCATGATCAGAACTCAACCCTGATGCCGCAGCTTCCACCACCAAGGCAGGGAGATTTAATGTTGGAGATACTGAAAGTGAATGAGATGAACTTGTTTTAGGATTAGAGGAGCCCTAAACAGTTGGGATCCTCATACTCAATGATTTTTCCTGTGCAGCATGGGAGCCCCTGCAACAACCATTAATGTCTAAATATTCAGTAAGATATGTAATATTCCACCACAAACTCCTAAATCATATGGAAGCTTATGTTCACTAAACTTAATGTGTAATGTTACTCTGCACCAATCCAAAGGGGTGCTGGAAAACTAAACAAATATTCCATGACAAGAAACAGATTTCATACCAAGATGCACTAGCTGGCAATACAACTAATCTTCCAGCAGCTCCACTGGCAAGGGAAGTCTCAGCATTACCTCATGTGTTCTAGTTTCACATGGAAATATGAATAGGTATATATTATTAGGAAATGAAAATGAATCCATGTATAAAGAATCTAGAAGACAATCACTGAAGTAAAACATAAGTTGTCTAAAGAAAATACACATTAGCTTTTATACTAATGATTATTTAGGACTGAATCAAAAGCTATTAAATAATCTAATATGGAAGCATAGAAAAATCTATCTACACAGATATCAATAACAAATACTAAAGATAATTGGACTGAAGTACAATATACTAAAATCCTAAAGTCACTTACAGGAGCCAGTGATTTGCTCAATTTACTTGAAGAAGCTGATCCAAGCAAGGATACCTCTGCCACTGGTGGAGGTAAACAAAGTCCCTAGTGTTGCTGTGAAGGATTTTTAACATCATAGAACTCCTGAGTTTTGCTGCTAGAAAAATAGGACATAGAAAATAAAAAATCATAAAAACTAAATGTGAAATATTTTTTAAAACAATTTTGGAAACTTGTTTGGACCAAACAAGATGAAGCCAATCTGACCATTGAAGGAAACTTGTTTGGACCAGACATTGGTGAGTTGACAAGCAACTTAGATGATCAAGCAGAGGCTAATATGTGGAATGTGTCAAAGGGCTGAAAGAGAGAGTCTTTACATTCAAAATTGTCAGACATTTTGGGAGATGAGTTTGAGAATACAAGAGAGAACAAACCCGAGTTTGAGAATATAGGCAAGAAGAATCAGCAAGTTTCTGAACAGTCAGTGATGGATTTGAGAGAAAACACCAAAGAGCTGCCAATTTTGTCAAATTTCTCGGAGCAACATGGTTCATTGTTTGTGGTCAATTCCTCCTCAGTCATGGATTGCAGGTCTGCAAAAAACAAGTATGTTGAGTATGTTCCCATGATTGGGGCATGTTCCTATCCTTATAACCTAGCACTCAATTACTAGTCCTAGAATGTCGGTTATCAAGATTTTACCCCCACATGGTTTCAGCCTAGAATCTGACCACTGAAGGAAACTTGTTTGGACCAGACATTGGTGAGTTGACAAGCAGCTTAAATGATCGAGTAGAGGTTAATATGTGGAGTGTGTCAAAGGGCTCAAAGAGAGAGTCTTTACATTCAAAATTGTCAGACATTTTGGGAGATGAGTTTGAGAACACAAGTGAGAAAAAACCTGAGTTTGAGAATACAGGAAAGAAGAATCAACAAGTTTCTGAACAGTCAGTGATGGATTTGAGAGAAAACACTAAAGAGCTGCCAATTTTGTCAAATTTCTCTGAGCAACATGGTTCATTGTTTGCGGTCAATTCCTCCTCAGTCATGGATTGCAGGCCTGCAGAAAACAAGTATGTTGAGTATGTTCCCATGATTAGGGCCTGTTCCAGTAATGGTACCTCACCATTATTATGAGATTTGTCCCTGTATAAAAGACAGTTGTTAGAATTGACCCTGGCTGAACTATCTTAAATGTTGTTTCATATAAAACTCCCCAAAAAGTAAAAACAATACTAAGTTTAAACTTGCAATACCTTACTCTCATGTAGAAGGTGTTGATGTCCTTGTCCAAGGTATCGAGAAGACTAATAGCCTATATAACCATGTTATCCACTCTATTGACATTGAATTTCATGTTGGCTCTGCTGTAGCTGTGCCCAAGACCCAATTGAGCCTTCTCCAAGTCTATGTGATACAAGA
>LPNX010990913.1:9739-34269 GCA_001517045.1 Pseudotsuga menziesii | reverse complement strand
AATAAACAAGTATCTATCTGATTAGAGTCTGTACCCATGGAAGCTTTAGCAGCTTCTATGATATCCTTGGCTTTGTCTTCATCTCCAGTTATTTCTATTAATTATGGTAAAGAGTTAGCCAATAAAGTGGACTTATCCTTCAAAAACTTTGCCACCCGTGCATATATATAGTTGTCATTAATAATCTTAACTAGCTTAGGAAAATGCCACGAATACCATTCACTGTAGATAAACTACTAATTAATTAATGCTAAAGCTAGAGAATCATCAAATAGGGCATGCAACAAGAAAAAACAAGAAAAAACATTACACTCTAGTCTGTACCCTATTTTTGGACAATTACTAGTCCTAGAATGTCGGTTATCAAGATTTTACCCCCACATGGTTTCAACCTAAAATCTGACCACTGAAGGAAACTTGTTTGGACCAGACATTGGTGAGTTGACAGGCAGCTCAGATGATCGAGCAGAGGTTAATATGTGGAGTGTGTCAAAGGGCTCAAAGAGAGAGTCTTTACATTCAAAATTGTCAGACATTTTGGTAGATGAGTTTGAAAATACAAGTGAGAACAAACCTGAGTTTGAGAATACAGGCAAGAAGAATCAGCAAGTTTCTAAACAGTCAGTGATGGAGTTGAGAGAAAACACTAAAGAGCTGCCAATTTTGTCAAATTTCTCTAAGCAACATGGTTCATTGTTTGCGGTCAATTCCTCCTCTGTCATGGATTGCAGGCCTGCAGAAACCATGTGGGGACCTCTAGCACTCTCAATGATTACTACTTGTAATTTTTACAGTACTATTTGCCATTTTTAGCCACTAATGGAATTTCACATCTAAATTAAAGTAACCATGTGGGGACCTCTCATATGTTGACCAATGAATATTAATAAATGTCCATGATACAAAAGTATAACCCTAGACCTACTTTAAGTATAAAATCCAGTAATGGTACCTCACCATTATTCTGAGATTTTTTTCTGTATAAAAGACAGCTGTTAGAATTGACCCTGACTGAACTATATTAAATGTTGTTTCAGATAAAACCCCCCAAAAAGTAAAAGCAATACTAAGTTTAAACTTGCAATACCTTACTCTCATGCAGAAGTTGTTGATGTCCTTGTCCAAGGTATCGAGAAGACTAATAGCCTGTATAACCATGTTATCCACTCTATTGACATTGAATTTCACGTTGGCTTTGCTGTAGCTATGCCCAAGACCCAATTGAGCCTTCTCCAAGTCTATTGGATTCAAGATATGTGATTAAATTACAACTGAAATAAACATTATTTCATTTCATTAAACAAGTATCTATCTGATTAGAGTCTGTACCCATGGAATCTTTAGCAGCTTCTATGATATCCTTGGCTTTGTCTTCATCTCCAGTTATTTCTATTAATTCAGGTAAAGAGTCAGCCAATAAAGTGGACTTATCCTTCACAAAATTTGCCACCCGTGCATATATATAGTTGTCATTAATAATCTTAACCAGCTCAGGAAAATGCCAGGAATACCATTCCCTGCAGATAAATTACTAATTAATTAATGCTGAAACTAGAGAATCATCAAATAGGGCATGCAACAAGAAAAAACTAGAAAACACATTACACTCTAGTCTGTACCCTGTTTTTGGACAATTACTAGTAATGGAAAGATGTGAATGTCGGGGCTTTTAGCTTTGCTTTATGAGTTTGTGAGAAATTTATGTAATCTTCTTTGTAATATTAAGAGATGCAATTGCTAACACAAAATGTGTTTGCTGATTTCATTTGACAGATTTGATCTATCCTTTAATTTGATGTTGATTTAGTATATTGAAGTAATTTTCAGATCTGTTCTAGCTTTCCACTTATTTTTGAGCTATTACATGTAAGAGCATGTTGGTCTCATTTTTCTCTTCATTGTAATGGAACGATAAGTGGCTGTTGTGCTGGTAATTTAGTGTCGGTGTTGCTGTTGATTTAGCACACTGATCTAACTTGTCATCCATTAAGTTTATTAGATCTATTACATGTTTAATGTTGGCTTGATCTGATGTAGTGCCTACACTCTTAAATGTTCTGACGGTGTTTTGACTAATGCAGATCTGAAATGTTTCTAAGAGTTTCAGACATTTTCATATTTCAACCATTGGATTTGATTACTACAAGTGCAGATCCACTGTCATGAGGTGAAAATCTAAAAGAATGAATCAACATGCAAGTATGCCCCTTGGTTCTTGAAAGGCATCAAGATGAGATGCAAGAATATTGTCCACTTTTTTGGGGAGTTATGGCATTTGAAAGTAGTAGTTAAGGAAACCCTAGACTTAACAAATGATGTCGTCTTTATCCAAACCCGTGAGTAGCTTTGTAATTGGCATAGATGGTGTGTCAATTAATGGTTGTTATTATGCAAGCTGATGAGATCCTTTAATAAATCTATATTCAGTGTTTAGTAACTCGTACTCATAAGTGTCACTCATTGAGGATTGTAAACCCTATTTTCTAAAATAAAATAAGTGAAATCACAAGCTATAAAATGGCTCTTAGGCATTAGAGTAGGGGCCTTTTGTTAAGTGTGACATTGCAGGTTTCCTGTAAGTGACTATTTGGGTCCAGTGTAGTGTTCAAACTTCATACTGCTTCGGATTGGGCTTGAGTTGTCATCGATACCTTCTTAAGAATTTCTAGGTTTTATGTGCTGATGATTTTGAGAATGCTTGTGGTATTGTTTCTAGAATTTCTGTTATTAGTGCCAATTCTAATGTTGTTGGATTTTAGGATTATCACCGATGCTTTTGTATTTGATGTTTGTTGCTTTTAGCAGCTATCAATTTTCAATTTAAAAAAAAGATCAGATTTTATGTTTGGCTCATAACAATGGTATCAGAGCCACTTTCTTGGTCTCATGGGAGAAAACTTAGTAATGGTTAATGCTTTTTCATAGAGGTAGTGAGTTTGGTGACGCTCGTTGATGAATATTTGGACATATGTATAGGCAATAAATGGACTGTTATTTTTTCCAACAGGAAAATTGC
The DNA here is from genome assembly GCA_001517045.1 of Pseudotsuga menziesii. Lineage (NCBI taxonomy): Eukaryota > Viridiplantae > Streptophyta > Pinopsida > Pinales > Pinaceae > Pseudotsuga > Pseudotsuga menziesii. The sequence continues at coordinate 31,253 of LPNX010990913.1, read as the reverse complement.
TCACTACTATAATTTAGAGAACAACCACTTATTCATGATAGTACATCCTTGTTTATGCATCACATATGCTTTGACAATCATCTATATGATTCTCTAGTGTGTTCTGATAGAGCAGGAAGTTGTCTAAATATAAATGCAGGTCTTGCTAATATTAAATCTGAATTCATTTGCACCAACAATGGCCTAAATAGTGCAGCTTTTATGTCACTGGAAAGCAAATATAGTTTTACAAGCATTACTACATTTAGGAAATATAACTTATAAGTTGGTTGTTTCCCATCTAATGTTAACAGTTTTACTTCTGCTTTGATTGAAATTTATACAGGATCTCGGTATTTGTGGATCAATGATATGCAAGGAAGGATGTCACTTGATTTCTATTTCACTTACTTCGTTGGCTATTAAAGAATTGGAGAAATTAAACTCCATGAATATCAACATTGACACTTTTTATTGTGCAAACATAATGTTCACCCCCAAAAGGTCATCAAAAGCATATTAAGTCTACTCATTTTGCGATTACTTACATCTTCCAGACAAACAAAGAACCCACACATTTGCTGATTGAGGAAGTATGGCAAGGGAAGCATGAATAAAACTTAGATGGATGGGAGAAGATAATGGGGAGCAAGCATCTTAGGGTTTGAACTTTCAGGGACTAGGCATGTATCTTTCTGATGCAAATGTAGAAGACATTTGAATCTTCTATGACATGAATCCAACCAAATCCTTGGATGCAAATGTAACAGACATTTGAATCTTAATCTTCTGTGATAGGAATCCAACCAGAAGTATCTAAAAATCCTCTCATCGGTTACTCTGTTCCTCCTAATCTCCTTAATTTCTTTCTCTATTGTTTCAAATCAGAAAGCAATAATTGTTGTAGCACTGCAAATTTGCAAGAAATCAGGAGTGTTGATGTCAATTGGGTCTACCTTGGGTGGTTGAAAGGAAGAATTGCTATCCTTCCCACCCTGCTTCAAATCCCGATTATGACATGTTCACTCTTCATGAACCAATTGCTGACCAAGGCATTAGCCATGAGGAGACTCTCACCCTTGCCTACGGACATGTAAAAATGAAAATAAGAAACCTTTGAAATGTTTAATTCTATTTTAGGAGGGTTGATACTTCAAAACAAGCTTTGAAATCTCAATGACTGAAACCTATTCAATTTCAACAACTTCAACATGTACCACAACCACTATTGCAAAGGAAAAATTTCTAGCATCAACAAAACCCAAAATACGTTCTTCAATGGGAAGCACAACACTTCCAACAACCACTACCACAACATATACTTCAGTAGCAAGCTCCAAATGTGCTACTGCAACAAAAAATATTTCACCATGTTCAAAATGTCCAGCAGCAACAATCACCTTCTCCATTTATTCTCTCTACTGTAGGAGAAAGTGGAAAAACTCCTGTTCTTTTTTTTCAGATATTTCTTTCTACATTATACCAACCTACATTGGACCATAAAGTCTACAATCCTTTAATGTCGTGTGGAGGCCATAAGCAGGCATTGGAACATTTTTCCATATTAGTAGCTAAGAGGTAGGATTGTATTGAGTTTGGCAAGTCATTTTCTGAGTTTTGCATGAGAAAAGACAACTCTGGAGATTGAAAACCCTAAAATGGGAGGTGAGGCCAAGTGGAAGTTGCTACCGGAGACAAAGTGTGACAAGCTTAAACTACAATTATAGAGGTAATGATGCAAATCAGGATGATATTATTAAAAATTGACCTTATGTATAGTGTGAGGACATAGAGAGAAGTGCAACTCTAGGCTAAGCTCAAGGAGGCAGATATATAAGACAAGTCCCATATAAAGTCTATTGATGCACCTTAGGATGTAGAGGATTTTATAGATATGAGGTGGTTTTCACACCTTAACTATACATATCAATTCTAATCAAGGTTACCCGAACATGACCAGAACCAGCAAAACTGGCTGGTTAGACTGGTTTTGACCCCTCACCCGTTCAAATCAGCACACAGACACGAAAATGACCGATTCTATATGAAACCAGTTTTTTTTGCCAAAATTGACTGGGTAATAAAGCATGGAGACATACAGAACATATATGAAACATGTCGTTTATTTTTTTGGATGAAACATGTCGTTTATTTTTTTGAGAAATACAGATACTGACAAAAAAATTTCCAAAGGAACAGTTACTCCTATATATTGATAATGACATGGAGCTAAACATTAAAAATTAAAATAGTTTACTGAACACTTAATATCCTTACAGCTGGTGCAAAGTAAACGTAACATTTATTAGGCTATTTTATTGTAGGGAATCCTAGCACCCAAGGTGGAGGAAAACTTGGTTATCTTGAAAACCTTGAAAAGGATGTCAAGGAAGCAACAATAGCAGGGTTATATGTGCCATACATGACAGGAAAAGTTTTTAACAAAGATGAAAAAGAGACTGATAAAGACGAGTTCAAGGTCAAGACTTCAGAGATTGGTCTTGACTATGTTTCATCCACAATTGAAGAGTGTGCGCTCTCACAAGGTGGTGTTTTCCCAGGTGATAGTGAAGAGTCTGCCAACGAGTGTGATCTTTCTTTGGTGCAGTATTCATGCCAATATAAGGATGGTCAAGTTGGGGCAGAAAGACTTGAAACAAAAATTCAACCTTTAGGATGCTTAAGATGCAAGGATGCAGAGGTTGAATCCAAAAAAATTGAAGCTAGAATTCAACAATGTCGCAGTATGTCCCAAAGTCATGGTATATCTACAGTTAGAGTTAGTTCAAGAAAGATTTTCTCTGAAGGGAGCAGGAAATCTCCTGCTATTTTTCCTAATTCTGAACATGGGAAACCTTTGAATTCTAGGAAACCTAATGAAATATATCAGGTGCGATTGTAAAATTTGTATCCACTATCAAGCTCACATTAATTATGTGGATATGGTGTTATCATTCCATGGTTATATTTGAAGTGGATGCATTGTTTCATTGAATTATAGACCTTGATTTTCTTGCCATTCCTCTTAATTGTTTTCAATCTTGTTTTGTTTAGAACCATGCCTTGAAAGACTTAATTGAATGTAGACAAGCTCAACCTGAAGATCCTATTTGGACCAAGACCTTCCAAAATGAGGTAGAAGACAATGGTACCAAAAACTCTGTTGTCTGTGAATTGCACTCAATGCCTCAAAAAGGAAACTATTGTCAAACTACTAGTGAGGAAAATTAAGAGAAAAGACACCTTGTCATATCTTTGAATGCGTTGGACAGGAGCTCCGATGAAAGACCAGAAATGGGTTTCTGTATTCCAGTGGATGGGAAAGCTGCACCAATGATCTCAGAAAATCGATCACTTAGCATCACTTTTCCATCAAGTGCATGTCTTCCTGATATTAACAAACATTGCCCATTGTTAAGTAATGTTTCAGCAAGGACTTTATCAGATTTGAATACCACAGCAGTACCGGTATTAGCCTCAATTCAACAACCTTTCACTGATTCACAACAACTCGAATTGCGTGCACAGATTCTTGTGTATGGATCTCTTATGTGAGTTATTTTTAATTTCTTTGAGTCTTCTCAACCTTTTTGACACTTTTAATTCATATAAGTTTTTGTAGCTGGTGATGCTGATTGTCTGAGCATGTTTTTATATGACTAATTATGCTTGAAGTCCAATAGGCATCGCCTGTGGTTTAAATAAAAGCTGCTTTACTTGGACCTTGAAGGTTCACAACTTATGGAGGACATTTGAGCTCTGACCTTATTTTGACATGAATCAGTTAGCAACATAGCATATAAGAACAATAATAATAGATAGTATTTGATGATAATATTAATGACGACTGTAATAATGGTTGATGCTCTTCAAAGAGATCAATGCTAATGTTATAATGAATTTCTTTCCTCAGTCAGGGATCGCTGCCAGAATAATCTATGATGACAGCAGCTTTTGGCGATATTATTGGTATATATTTTCTACCCAGATGTTTGTTATCATTCCCAATTCTGCCTACTTTTCTTATTGAAATGTATTTGGTCTGAAGAATCTCTTCATAGCACTTATGATTTCCAAGCATGCATGGTCCAAGCAATCTGAAAAGGTCCCCAATTTGCAGCTGCTTCGGTTGCAAAAGTCGTAGCAACAGCAGCAAAGGTTGCACATGAAGCTAGTTTTCAAGCAAAACTCATGGCCGCAGAAGCATTGAATAGTGCTAATGCATTGCATGGTATTCAATCTGGTGTAGCTAAAGGTGGTAATGATGGGCATCAAAGGAAAGCAATCCATAAGCTTTCATCAATGACAAAAGAGAGACAAATCGATGCTACTCCATGCATGCTAATTTCAAATGGTGGTTGTTCCATAGATATTAATTTTGAAGCTGGCTCAGCTACTACAAAACGGGCACATAATTTGGATGCAATTGAAAGAGTTGTTGGAATATCCTCTAAAGCAGTATCATAGAATTTGGATGCAATTGAAAGAGCTGCTGGAATAGCCTCACAAGTAGTATAACAGTATTAAAATAATGATCTCCCTGAATAATCCATCCTCAAGATGCTCCCTAGGCAACACAAAGTAGCCCTTGTAGAAGTACAAGTTATCGACCAAAGAAAAGAGTTTTGTCATCAAAATTTCAATACTCTAGATAGCAACAAAACCAATATTATGCAAGACTATATTATATGATCAAAATTCTTCAAACAAATACAACTATAAATGCAACTTAACTAAAGATTTCCAGAATTGGAGTTTCCATTGCATGAGGCAAATAGAAACATGGAACTGAATGTTAATAATAATAAAAAGAAAATCTGACCCTTCTCAAAGAATTCCAACACATAAACCTAGTCCACTAGTGCAGACTTCAATATAAAACAGAATGGTGAGAGAATCCCATGGGTCAACTACTCACACATGTCTGACCTGCTACAATGGGGGTATCTTCATTGAAGAATTGAGAAGGATTTCTGAGCTTGTGCACATGGCAAAATTTGTAAACAAAGAGGTGTACAAGCAATTGAATCATCAATACTGTAGCCTTCCTTACATCATGTATAATGAAGGCAAGTAGCATGAGAGAATCTGAGCACTAATATCCTATAGAGATTTGCAAGACCAAGAAGACTGGGGAGTTCCATAAAGTCTCAAAGAGGTAAGTAGCCTCCAAACATTTGTATTCTCTCAAGGTCAATGTGGACACCCATTTTATACATGACAAATTCAATTGTATTGACAAATTAATGGCAACTGTCAAATGAAAAATTAATGGCAAGCAAACAATTATCAGGGTGAGTTTAGAGCTTAATTTGTCAAGATTATGCAAGACTGTCTGAAATGATCAAAATTTAATCGCACAAATGCAACTATAAATGTAATTGGCTATTTGATCCCTTGGATTCACCATCACAAAATCAAATCAAAAGGAAAAGGGAGGAGAAGGTCAAACTCAGTAGCAAGTGTAATGCAAAAAATCATGCCATGCATATGTATTATGAAGGAGCATTTAAATTGGCATGAACATTTGATTTTGGAAAATTGCAAACTAGCTCTTATTTCATTTTTATTATCACTAAAAATGACAATAAAAATATGTAACAATATACACATCAACATGGCCAAGAAAATGCTTGGATGGGGTAATAGGGAGGCATGTCATGGCACCATTATGGGTGCAGTGGAGAAACGACAGATCACCAGCATGTTAGAGAAAATGTGACAGGATAGAATGAGTCCAAACTCATTTATGTGGAGCCAATTCAGGAGGAAAACTGTACCACTACCCTGGAAGACAATGCACATGGTACATGCAGAATCCTGGGAGCTATCCTAGAAGAAAAATGGCTTGTTGCCATGGTAAAGAGATGAGTTTTACAGTTTACTTATAGCTGTGAAGGAAGTGAGCTCTGTAGCTCTCTACCTACACTATCACAACACCGAAAATGAGCAGTTCACAAAAAAGAGAGATGAGGAAACAAACTTTGGTAGGGGACCCCAAAGAATTGCTGGTTCAACAACTACAGGGATGGATTACGCTACAACTCTACTCATTGCTAAGGGAAATGGCCTCAAGCAAGAACATTAGGATACAGGGGCAAACCCCAAATCCAAAATAAAAATGGGTTGCCCAATCTCTCACTCGCAGGCATAAGTTAAGGATTTCGCTGCCAAACACAAGGCCTCCAACATCCAGAAGAAGATAAACTTCCTCAAAAGAGAAGGGGCAGCTGCAACCAAACAATTGATAAGGAGCTGGAGAATATCATGTCAAATAAGGGAATCTCTCAAAGTAGGGTCACCATTATTCATTCACAATTGCCCTCTATCCAAGAGATGACCACATGTCTCATGGACAACCAACCAGAACAGAATAATCCTATCCTAGACCACATCTTGGACACTCTTCAACTATCAGATGGCAAATACAACTCCCTTCTAGGTGCAATTTTGGCCTCAACTATGGGAAAAGGGAGTTAAGAACAAAGACATGCTCATGAGGACTCAACCAGCTGCAGAGGACGCCAAGCTCCACGCTGGAAGCAATCTAAAGCACCCCATTTCTCTTGAGTAGGAGGAGGCTTAATGTTAGGTTTTCCTGGTCCCTACCTCAAGCTTTATGTTTATATTTTCTGGTGCTTGTCATAGTAGCTTTCTGCTTAGTTTCATAGGGAAATTGGCCAGACCATGCCACCTCTTGGAAGACTGTTTATGCTTTTCAATTTCAGACATACCCAAACTAGCTACTATTCTCAGCCTTTTTAATTTAAATCTAGCAAGTATCTTGGAGGTTAACTAAGTTTCACTTGGCTTAACCTCTCACCCTGAATGTGATTTTGATTGTATATATGAACAGACATAAACACTCTTACTAAAAATGCACAGGTAAAAGAAATATGTAAAATAAGTAGATTTAGTAATGACGGAAATAAAATAGTAATGAAAACAAAATTATATTAAAAAAACAAGGACACCCTTGACAGTGCTAGGGGATGAATTAGTAACATTTACAATGAAATGAAAATCATAATGATTTGGCACACAGACAATGGAATTGATTGGTTTAATGTCGAATGTGAAACCCGAGAAGAATCATTCTTTAAAAACTTGGGATCACCATAAGGACTAATTAATCTTGTATCTTAATCAGCACTAATAAGCAAGTGGAAACTTCAAATGTCAATAATATATAAACAGTAGCAACACCTGAACTGATGAACATGTTCAAAATAAAGAGGATAATTGAAATTTGTGTATAGAATTCACCTAGACCATAAACAACTAATCATATGCAGGTAACATAAGGGCTGAAGCATCTAGCATACTCAGGAAGGAAACAATATACCTCCATAGTTAAATTGATTTCAATTTCGATATCGATACTTTGCAGCTTCATTCACAATCTACAAGAAGTAAGGGCAAGCGTTCAATGGAAACTATGCCAGTATTCCCTTACAACAAATAGCATTAAAAAATTAAATAAATAGTATATTGTGCCTATAGCCGTTATTTGCTTTCCATTTCCTTTCCACAATAGTTTGTGAATGAAGTTGTATACTATTAGTCACGGTACATAAATTTACAGTCAAGTTGACGCACAGGACATAGGAGGTGAATGTAAATGTTAAAAGGGAAACTAAACCTCCAGAATGAAAGAAAATTGGGATTCATCACATGTTAATGGTCATACGACCTAATTATGGAGCTTGCCTATGACCCAATTCTGGAGATTTCCATTGCCAATTTAGATATAACAGTGATTTGCAATAGTTTCAAACATAAGAAATCAAAATAAACATCACTTCACTAGCATGCAAATGCTCAACCTCACTGTTTCTGGAATAGGAGGTTGTGCCCCATTATATGGTAAGCCCAAAAGCTATGAAGAGTGGCTGAAGAAAAACACTTATTAGATTAAAACATAATCTTAGATTCTTAACATCATTAGCTCAATTCACACAAATAACTAGACAATAAATGCATCTATAATGGTATTTACTCTGCCATGAAAGGGAACGAGAGAACCTATAGCGGATGTCTTGATCTCATATTTTGGATAGAACTACATATTTTCTGAGCCATTCAGCTCTCGGGGGGGTTACTAGAAGAAATAAGGGGTAAAAAGGGATTTAAAGATAAAATTTCTACAGAATGGGGTTCAAAGGGGTTTTAGATTGATTCCTAATGTACATGGAAGGACTTTAATAATTGTCTTTGCAAGCACATGTTTTGAGCGAATACATTTAGTAGAAACCCTGTGTTCGGCTCCAGTATGGTAACATACTTGTCAATAGATTAGATTTTTCACATCCAATGAAGACAACTTGTAACATGACAATCTTCTCACATACTGACACCCTTCCATTTTGCACCATAATTCGGCTCATTTGTTATTTTGATATTTGTACAAGCAGAATATGAGGCTGTTTTCTCAGAAACCCAACATGATTGTTGGTACATATAAAAATCAGTGTTTAAAACTCGATGCCTGGATTAGAGATTCTCTAAGATTTAATCAGTGGAAGAAGAGAGAACATTGAATAGAAAAGATTACCAATGACCATACTCACTTCCCTTTCGAATAGTCTACAGACCCATTACAAGCCATCCAATGTAAATCTACTTGAATGCAAAGAACAAGTTTTGAGATGAAGGAAGACACTAAATGGTGGTTGATATAAATTTCTTTAAACATTTCATCCTGTTTCATATAATAGGATTAGTTTCATCCTTGGGAAGGTTCAAACTTCCAATTGGAATTTTTGAGAAAGACAGATTTCCACCATTTTAGTTAGTGACAACAAACAGGTAACCACTGCATATAAGCATATATATATATATATATATATATATATGTAAAAGAAGAAAAGTTATATTAAAGGAGGTCCCAATGCAAGGTGAAAACATAACCCAACAGCCATGTACTTCAGCTTGCGGAAATAACATTCTAAGTTTCATTCTTTCAGATTATGGGGACCTTAGTTAAAGTCCAACAACAGTGATTTAAAACTTTCACTCTTTTTTTGTGTGCCAAATTTAGTAATCCAAATGTACATACACAAATGAATAATTTACCTGGTCAAATGCAAGGTATATGTAATCTACAAGTTTAATTTCCACTATTGCCCAATTTCCCTACACCAAAACACAAAAAGGTCAAAATCAGAAATCAACATTTGCATAGCATATAGTTTAAAACATTGACAGTAACCAAAATTAGTATAGAAATTGATGACTAATCATCTCTTTTCATGCCAACATGTGACATACGTCATGAATCACGGTGACACTTGAGGAAATTAATTAGTTTAATGAAGTAATCAAAATAGATCATCTACATTGACATCATGAATCACTGAAAGAAGAATGTAGAGAAACATTAGAGCATCTACATTGACAACCTAGGTATGTTGTTATCCAGGAAGATTGTATGTCTTGACCTTGGTGCTTAAAAGAGAAGTTTGGGTTTCCTTTGAAGGCCTGGGTATCCACTTGTAGGCATGTAGATGGACAGATGAATATGCACCATAAATTGCAGGATTTTATCCAGGGTAGTGTCTTGGCAAGTTCCAGACCTGTGAAGAGGAGAAGAAAAAGATGAGGAAATGGCTGATAGGCTCAAAGAAGCTGAAGCAGAATGGATACAAAATGAGAACTAGGTACTTTGGGACTTCTGTATGTCAGACTTCCAGCATATAAATGTTAAGATTATCACAATGAAGTTTGGGCCAGAAAATCAAATTGCAGTACTCCTTCCAAGTAGGTAAGGGGTGTGTCATGGAAATCACCCTGCCTCCACAAGGAGCTTTGAAGCCCTTTTCTTATTCAAGGAAGGTTAGAGACTCAGCATAACTAATAGTCTGCTCTTTGCTTTGATTGTAAAAGGTAATGTATTTATCTATAGCCTATGCTCTTGGTGTTTGCTACTTAAATAAGTTGTTTTTCAAGGGTTATTCCCATGTATTGTTTCTACTTCTCCATGTACATATCAAAATCAACAATGCCAAGAAAGAATGCACATATCATATTTTGTTTGTGTTCACCCATGCACGTGATTTTCTTCCAAAACAATTATGGCTATCAAATCAAAAGCAAGGTGGTGATTTGGAAAAGCATCAAGTCGCAGCTATGTCACCTGTACTGAGGGTGATCAACCTTCTTTCTTATGAAAATATTAATTGTGCCATACATCAACAATAGTACTTCCTATGGAATAAATCTCCATCTTTCACTGCAAGATCCATTCCATCAGCGTCCAAATAAACAGGGCAAACTTAAAATATAGGTATTTTCCAATAGGGCGCGTTGGTTCATTAGTGTGGATGACAGAGTGTCAAGTGTCCACCAGGTCTCCATTCTCGCAGTGGTATGCCCCACCCTTAGGGAGGAGTATTGAAGGGATGAAGCCAGCCGTATGTCTCGGGCAATTTTTGTTGAATAGCTACCCCTCAACCGTGGCACCCACTCTATGTGGTGCAGTCGGTCAGGGTGTGCTTCTGGAAGTGCTTTCAAGTTTATGTTGTCATTTAGTTTAGGCCTTTGCGATGTGCATTGGGGTCCAAACAGTTTGACCAATCGGCCCATGGGACCTTGGTTCATGGATGAGGTTGGTAAAATATTAAGCAATCTAGTAGGGTTTCATTCTTACTGTGAAATGTTCCACCCAAATAGTATTAATTTCAAAGGAATAAGTATTAGGGTCGAGAGCAAGTTCATTACAATTTCTTTAGAATAGTTACTTGTTTGACTTGGCACAAAGTCAGTGTCGTGCAGTGCAAATCCTCGAAACGTTTCCAATCAAGATAATAATAAAAATAAACTGGACATTCCAAATTGATGTTAATGGTGAGAATCAGTTCTAAATGCTAAACTAAACGATGTCAAACTTGGCTCCCTAGGACATTGGATACCCAATTCCTCCAAAAATGGTTACGGCCTACTGATAGCATTGGATTTGACAGTATCCAGTCGCAAGTGAAAAAAAACAAATGCTTTTCGATCCGGGTATATCTATGTGACAAATTGGAGAATGTAATTGAGTAAATTCTTGTGATATACGTTTACTCAATCCACACCTGGCCATATTTCCTGGAATTAATTACGGATGCTTTCCCTCCATAGCCTGTAGCTCCAAATTTGTAAACATGTCGTGAAGAATCCTGCTGCTTTGAATTGACCTTTGAATTCATTGTCGCTGGCCACCAATCATCAAATTTGAAGGGGGCGTCTTAATTTCAATTGGAAGGTTATTTATTCTAGGAGCACATGAAAAAATGATATATTTTCAATCAAACCTATTTTGAACACATTAATTTGTCATATATATATCATTAATTTTATAGTTCACTAACATAACAACTAAGTTTTATTGTATTTTTTCGAGTTAGACCACACTTTATTATCAAAAAATACTTAGACTATGTGATAACCATATTGGGGCATCCGCTCGACCTTATGCATATTGCAAGACGTCGTAACTAAATATAGTCTTAAAGAATAACTAGAACCATGAGAGAATTACTTACTATTAACTATATAGAAAATGAAGTCACTAAGCAAAACGAGGCTATAATTAACCTACAACCATATATATATAACCAAAAACTTAATTTAAACTAGAGAGAGGGAAACAATCCAAACTTGAGAGATGTAAGAATCATGGGGATTGGGCACCTAAGAAAAAATAATACACAACTCATAAAACATTAAAAAAACAAATCCTAGATACCAAGCAAGTTAGCAACACTAGCATAACCGGGGTTGGGGCATCAAATTATGTTGTTCAATACTTGTCGTGAAAGCATACATGTATGGGATGGAGGGGCAATGGAATCAATCCTAAGTCAACTGAAGCCTTGCAACACATTCCATGTCTGAGCCTCAACAATCTGCCTTTAAATTGAACCAAAATACCAAAAGAAGTTTACTAATGGCTAGATTTGAGAAAGTTCTAGGTGTGAGTATTTAAGGGCTCACGACTCTCAAATTTGCTATGTTTTGTACCAGTCCATGATTCAGTGAATCGATAGTCACAGGTAGGAAATTTAAGTTATTTAATGAAAACAATTAATGTGTATACCTCTATGCCGAAACTGTTTTCCATGTAGTTGCAGGACTCTACCCTCCTTTTTGTCTTACCAAAAGGCATGATAATTAGGAAGAAGACCTAAAATTATAGACTTCACCTTCAAATAATTCATTGTAATCACATTCGTAAGGAGTGATAAGAATATCACAACAATCCAACGTGTCAAATCTCAGTTGATAGTGTCAATTAAATTCTTATATGGTAAATTTAATATAATACTTACTTATAGTTGTCTCTTACTCTTTGCATCTTGACACATTTGATATTTTATGGTTGTCTTTGCGCCTTGACCTAATTGATATTATAATGCGTGGATGTGCATGCATAATAATCCTTAGTTATGACTATGAGATGAGGATTATAGAGAAGAGGATATAAACATAGGTAATTTTAATATGTATTTTGGTGGTGATCGTTGAGGACAATTGTTGTGAGAAACCACAAATGTATAAAGGATGGAGGGAGATTACATCATGATCATGCCACCCATCAAATTGAAAGACTATTCTTGAGTCAACAATTGTTTTTTTAATTTTATTAATAACCATTGTGCAGGTGATTTGGTCCAAATGCTTTTTCTAACTCATTGTTTCTCCATATCGTGTGCCCAATGACACCTCTCTATAGCATTGCATAAATCGACTTATGTACAGTTTGTGATCTTAGCTACATGCCATTATTTGTATTTGCATGACATCGAGTGTTGTTTATAGTTGTCATGAGTCCAAGATATTCATGCAAGAAATGAAGTCTCGTAGAGGAGGACTCATCAAACTGGCCTTTTGAATTTCATTTTGATTAAAAAAGAGTGGACATTGGTAGTGAGGTTCACATCGGTAGTAGGAACAAAGTTTTGAGCTTGTTTTGGGCCTAGTAGTAGACTAGTAGTTGCTATCTGTTGTTATAGTTATAGTCATTGACACATTGCCACACTTTAGATTGCAGCCCCATTGGGAGTCAGAGTCACATCTTGATGGCTAGTGTCTCATAGTGATCAATCATTAATGGTCATCTTGCACAACGAAGCAGTAAGTGCATGACATGAGTGAGTGAGTTATTATAATTGATCAAATTTCCAATATTTTGATTGACGATTTGAAATTTATAGCACAGGAAATTCAATATCTTGAGAAATTTATATGGATGGGTAATTTCAAATGTTGCCCTTCTTTTGAAATGTTGACATAAATTATGCCCTTCTTAATTAGAAGGGTAAAATTTAGATTTTAATTTTTCTTTGAAGGGAAATTTTAACTTTACACTTCTAGGAAGGGATAGAACCCTTTGGAAGGGCTAGAAAGGGTTCAATTTTGAACGATGCTCGCCACTCCTTCACACCTGCTTAATTCCAAAGAGGAACTTTCACATACCAAGCGAGTGTTTTCTCTGAATTTAAGTGGCCTGTATAATCTTATTTTCGATGAATTTCAAAGTAGTTATCAAGAACTCAAGTCCTTTCCATGGATTTGTAAACTAAAACATTAATTTTTTTGGGGGGGTGTAAATATAATTATTGTTGTTCTATGATAATAAAAATAATAATATTCATGGATTTGTAAACGAAAACATTAATTTTTTTTGGGGATGTAAATATAATTATTGTTGTTCTATGATAATAAAAATAATAATAATGAATTTAAAGTTCCTAATAATTAATTAGGTTTAAATTTATGTTAATCATTCTAGTAGCTTATGATTTAGAGTCTGAAACTTATCTCCCAATCACTTGAGGTGTTGATCTCTTGAGAATAATATATGGTTTCGATTAGGTAGACCTATTTTTCTAAAGGGATTTTTTGTGTACTTCCATTCCATTTGTGTTGAATTTATTTCCTGATTTTCAAGAAATAATAATAATCTATTTTTAAGATCACAATCAAGAGAGACACCAATTTTGTTGTATTAGACCCCCTTATTTGTGGGACAAGGAACCTCCTATGTGCAGCTATTTAACTGCTGAAGTCTACATAGGTGTACATACCCTAACCCCTTCGGATTTGAACATGTGACCTCCTGGGAGGAAACACATGTTCTTAACCATTAGACCCACTCAAGCTATTACTCTAACAACTAAAGTTGGGGCTTAAAGATTGATATATTCATTCATGATTTTTAACTTTTCTATTTTTTTTCAAATAAATATTGTGGGGAAATCCACTTGATGTGTCCCCACATTCATGAATGGCATCCCTAATAAACTTATTGACATAGATTAGTGTGACTATTAACCCAAAAGGATTCAACTTACCAGCACATAACTAGACAAATTCCCAACAACATTGACAACAATCAGCTGAACTAATTTTGAGTGTACAGGTTGACAACAATATTGCACTTAGAGAAGAGGCTTGATGCCAGCAAACACATCCACTAACATTTGGAGTTGTAGAGACCTCATTGGATGTCTCTAGTTGTGCACATCGTGAATCAGGAGGGTGGTGACGTCAAATGCAAAATTTACCTCACCAATAATGCATAAAAGAGGTTTAAATTGATAGTGATAAGGAGAGGTCATCACTGCATTATACATATCATATTCTATGAGGTGAGGACTATTAGAGATTGAGGAATCGAAATATTTACCTAAAAATTCGAGATGGGGTCGGGCTTCTACCTTTACTGCATATGGATCTGAGACTGGTTCTGGGTCAGCACCCCAGTTTAATTATAATTGAGTCTTTGATTGGTTAAAATATTGTTCTTGGCCATCAGTTCAATTATTATTGGATCAACTGCGATGTTTAAAGGAATTGATCTTAGTGAAGCTACGTCGATTGGTGCAGCTAGTTTGATGGCCACAAATCATGATAATTATATTGAAGTTAGAAAAACACCTCAGTATGGGACTTGGGACTCTTTACATTGAAGGATCAACGACTAGCTATGATGCTTCTAGGTATCGATATGGTACTAGTTCTAGTACCTAATTCATCATTGTAGGAACCTAATTTCCTTTGGCACACGCTTAACGGTTTGCTTCAATGGTGCAGTAGGAATAAAGATGGTCAAGAGCAAATTTGTTCAATTGCTTTGTTGGATCTCTGAAGATCGAGGTGCATGGCACCAATATTGCTAATAGAAGGTAGACAATTTACAAAATTTACTAAAAAATTGTCACAATTGCAATTTTCCATGACACAATTAAAAATGACTAATTCATATTCTTCTAGTTAGTCATTTTTTATGTCGTGACTAAATTAGTCGTTTATGTTAGTCATTTTTTATGTCGTGAGTAAATTAGTCATTTATGTTAGTCATTTTTAACTTTGTCACGTATTGTCTAGTCGTATTTGTTAACTGGTGACTAACTTAGTCGTTAATTTTAGTCGTTTATAGTTTGGTAAATCAAAATTGCTCATATTTAGTAATAAATCACTTAAGAAACCTGTGGTGACTAGAATTTTTAGTCACGTAGTAGCTAATTCCTCATTTTGTACTAGTGATCCAAATACTAAAATTGTTGGAGAAGGAGTGGAATATATCACACTCATCATAAAAACTCATCCCATGCCATTTCCTTACCTCAGTATCCCAAATCAAATTCTTCAGTAGCCATTTTTGTCATTTTTAATCTGCCTCGGCAAACATGTCCATGCCCAAACTGACATCTAGAGTGCCCGTGTTGTCAAACTGATCCCATCAAGCTCTCTGGGAGGGGCGTAAAATGGTAAAAAAAAGTAGTTGGGGAACCCCCTCCTCATACAACACCCTGGGTGAACCAATCAAATCACCTTTCTACTCTGATAGGCCACTAAGTATGGAAAAACTGTACCATAATGGTATACTGAGACAAATCATCACTGTAATTGCCCGAAACTAAAAATAAGATGTCTCACTGGACTCGGGGAGCCCAAATCCATCTAAGGTCCATACTCATACACCCTACATATCTCTGCATGATCAAGTACAATATCTAATATGCCCAGACAGAGAAAATAATAGTCTGTAAATGATCAAATAATCAATAATATTACCGAGGATAACATCAATCCGCTACAAGTGTTAGAGTCTAAGATATGCTCTACAAATCATTCAAATAACAATTATAACAAGTAGTAATAACTATAGAGGTTTGTTAATTAATTATAACTTAGACCAGACTTTCAAGTCCATACTCACTTCATAGTTGTAATCAATTTGCTAGTGAAGGGTGAAGTTTAAAAATCAAAGGTTAGGCTAAAGGGTGACTACCAACTTGACACTGTGACACTTTCGATATGGAAAGGGAATAATCACGACTCTAGCATATGCTGGACAAGTAATAACACAAGGGACGACATTGTCTCGCAAATGGGTAAGTTACGTTCATAGGTGCTTATTAACCTTGAAAAATTCTCACAATCCAAATCAAATACAAATGAGGCCAACAATATTTAGATATAACTTTTAAGAACCATTGCTTTTTGGGCCTTTGAGTTTCCATAGCCTTGATCCATGCATTTGTTACATGGATTTTTATTTATTCAGGCTTCATGCTCCATGCGTGTTTAAAAGCGCTTGTTACATGGGATTTACATTTAAACTTTAAAGCCAATTTCATTAGGTTTCCTTGCATTCACATATGTTAAAAACACTTCTTTTCATGAATGGGATTTTCACAAGATATTCATTTCATTTCCATATACATTGTATTGATGGCAGCGCTATTTGTTTCAGGTTTAGTTAACACCACCTAGGCAACTCAAAGCCGAGACACAAATAAACAGGGAAACTTATTCAACAAAGAGGTTATAGTGGGGATGGGTCCTCCATGCCACAATTCAAGTAGTAGGTCAGGTTATAAACATAACTAGAAGGAAATGGATGGATGGAGATAGTGAACAATGATACCAACACTAAAAAGCCAAGGTATGGTGGGAATGATCACCCTTATTATCCCTAAGGAGGGTAAAACCAATGAGTATGGGTCAAGAACTTCTAGGTCTAAGTAGGGACATACATACATAATATCAATACAACCAGGTCCACATATTTATATGACCACCAGATCATGACACTATATGCTAAGACATATCACAAGAATGAGTATAAAAGCAGTAATAACCATAACACAAGGTAATATATGTTGAGTCATATACATGTAAATAATCAATCTGAACCAACATTTGTCCACTGAGAAACTGCTGCTACAACTCTGGGCACCTAACTGCTCTGTAAATGGATAAATGGCTACATCAATCCTCAGGTCTGAGTGTCCTGAGACTCAATCATGGCATGGGAAAGTACTATAGTCCATCATCAAATAGTGATCCATCATAGATGCTCATCTGAGCATCTCATATGTAAGGGAACTGGCTAAAAAAGTGTACTGGAATATGAAAAATAGAATATACAGTAGCCCGACTACTATATATGTGATAACAGGACTCTTTCTTATTATCATGTGATGTTTACTCATATTTTTCAAATTCACTTGGGAGTGACTTTCAATCCTCATAATGTAATGCTTTTTATGTTTCACCACCCACAGAACTTGGTGGCTCCTTGGTCTCCTCCATACTTGTGCATCGTTGATTATTCCTAATGATTTATCATTTTCCTTATTGTAAAAAATACATACTTGAGAAGATACTCTTGGCAAGAATACCTTTCACAAATATCCTATCTCAAAGTTTGATACACCTGGTAGCATGCTTCAATATCTTTGGCTGTAATTTATTCTTCCCTTGGCGGGGGATGAAGGAAAGTGGGCTTGGTGGGTAGATTATGAGACCAAGAAATATATGCAAACTTTTATTCAATGGATGTTCTTAATTCAAAGGTGCAAGGACCATGCTCTAATACCATTGTAATCTCCCTTTTTGGAAATTTTGGAGAAATGCATAAATTGGGCAAAATTCGAGCTTAATTAGTCCTAACTCTAGAGGGTTCCAACTTTCACCAAATGATCCCAAATCTTAAAGGAGAGGGTATGGTGAGTATTAAAATATCCCAAGGTGTCTTATGGATACTTTTATCAGACTTTATACCTCTAAAAACTTGTTTGGGGCTAATGACAAAAATACCAAAATTACTAGGAAGCATTGGAGGAAATTTGGGGTCTAAAATGGGCCTTATAAGAAAACACGCCAACAATAAATTTTGTGAGTTGGAATTCAAGAACCAATAGAATTTCAATAAAATTAGTCAACCATAATGGTTGAATTGACATATTTGTCATAAAAGAAAAATAATTTTTTTGTTCATATTTTCAACATATCTCCCCGTGTTTTTACTCAAATTTCAAGCAGGAGAGCTCGTTAGATGTGGAATTTGATCCCGCATCCAAGGAGTACCCACACTACATACTTTTGATGAACCCCACTACCCCAAAAACAAGAAATACCCGAAAAATGTGATGATGACGTCATCATCATGTTTTTCAGGTATTTCTTATTTTTGGGGTAGTGGGGTCCATCAAAAGTATGTAGTGTAGGTACTCGTTGGATGCGAAATCAAATTCCGCATCCAATGAGATCTCATGCTCAGAATTTAAGTAAAACCCCAGGGAGATATGTCGAAAATACAAACACAAAAAGTAGTTTTTTTCATTCTTCCTCAAAAATTAATAACTATTATTTTATTATTTTCCGTAGGAGGCCCATTTTAGACCTCAAATTTCCTCTAATTGATTGTGTTCAAATCCCCCCAAGGGTGATGGCCAAACTAGCTCTCCAAATCATGTACGGCCCTCCAAAATTTAAGAACATAGTATTGGAATGAGTATCAGACATCAATCAATGTTCTTAATCATGTTTATTAATTTCTACAAATGGATTATGGTCTGAAACATTTGTAGGGTAACTTTCGGTGAAATTGCTTATGGGAAAATTGCATAACTAGCTCGATTTTGACATATGAAAGGTGGAGTTAAAGGTTTAGATCAGGATGTGACATATAGGTACCATATACAGAATACCAATGGATTCCCCAACAGTATTAAACATCATAGAAATCCTTTCATACAAGTCTAGTATACAACTCATTCAGTATGTGAGTCAAATACATGAAAACTAGTGAATTAGTAGCAAGGAATTGCAAGAGTTTCACACATAGATTTCTTAGATTTAGACCCACAGAGAATAGGGACATGAAATTACAGAGTAACACATCATATATGGCTGTCACAAAATCATCAAACTCATATAACATCCCTCATAAACGTCTGATACAAGACTCCTTCAAGATTGAAGCTAAAGTCATGGAAACTAGTGATTCAATGGCATGGGAATGCAACCTCTTCACACATGATTTTATTGGATTTCGACCCACATAGGATATGGACATTAAATTATAGAGTAATACATATATATGGCTTTCCCAACATCATCCAACTCATATAATATCCCTCATACAAATTTGGTATAAAACTACTTCAAGATTGAAGCCAAATCCATAAAGACTAGTGATACAAGGGCATGAGTATGCAAGATTTTCATACATGTATCTTTGATATTTTGACTTATGGATAATGTGGACATAATATTATAGAGCCATTCATCATATATTGATTCCCCATCATCATAAAACTTATATAAATCTCCTCATACAAATTTGATATAAAGCTACTTCAGTATTGAAGCCAAATCCATGAAAGGCTAGTTATTCAAGAGCACGGGGAATGTGAGCCTTTCATACATGTATTTCTAATATTTCTACTTACAGAGAAAATGGAGATGATATTACAGATACATACATCATAAATTAAATATTGGGCATCAACCATCCTCAACAAGGCGCAAGAATCACTCCAACAAGTGTGACATTAATTTTGAGTGTGGGGTAATGGAGAAGAAGGAATGAAAGAATGGGGAGATAGATGAGAATTCAATTGTAGGACCTTCAACATGCAAATAGAACTCCTTCATTAAGCTCCTGCGAGAGGTCTGAATGGCCTCTCCATTGGCAAACTTGGAAAGGAGTCCAACTCCCTCAAAATTGGTTCACCAGCAAGGTAAGTGTGCACTCACCGTGCAATGGACAAGCAAAAGCTCTCCAAAAATGCCAAAGGACAATTAACAAATGATCAAATTATATTATCCCTCGTCATGACATCCTTTTATTAACTTCATGATTCCTCCTAAGGTTGAAATTCCCTCCATGAGCTTCCTCCAACTCATCTTATTGGTTTAGTAACTCTCATGACACATGTCTTCCTCTTCATGCTCCAATTCTTTCCCCAATTCGAATGATTGCCTCTAACTCCCAAATTCGACCTCTTGGTGGCTATTTTTAGCCCTAACATGCCAAATTTTTCATATTTCAGCAATCAGGACTTAATTTTCCATACTTTTTTTTATACACTAAGTTGCACTTAGGGGATTTTTCAAGTGAGACACCAAGGTGTTACAGAGAGAAATTCCTATGGCTTGGGGTACCACAATAGACAGCTAGACTCTAGAAATCAATATTTCCCAATATGCAATAGAAACAAAATTTCTAACACTAAAGGATCAAACCTCGTACCTTATTCCGGATGGTTGAAGTAGGTCCCCGTTGAGCTTTCCAATCTTCAGCTTGAATTGTTATAGCACGTCCTCAACAACAAGTAAACAATACAAGCATACTATATTTCATGGTGTTAGATCTATTCTAGCATATATAATCAATAATGTAAAAGCATTTGACATATTCCAATGGATACAATATTCATTCAAATACACATTACTGGACAGGAAAAGATATTTCTATTAATATGAATCAGAGATTACAAGTGTCAACCTCTGACGGCACGTCTGCGAACCAGAGAAACTGAATCCCCCACTTGGGCCTCCACCACCTCAATCCTCCATCACTTTGATAGCAAGCTTACTAGAAAAAGGAAAGCTTGGGAAGAACACAATAGTGCTCCAAGGGACAAAGGGATGCAGACTCAAGCATAAGTTCTGGCAACAATGGACTATAGTTTCGGTACTCTCAATTCTCTCTTCTCTCTCCCCCCCTTTAATGTACCAAGGGTTTCCTTATATAGCTTCACAAGGGACAATGAAGGGTCGAATCCGAGTGATCTCAAGGCATATGGAAGGCTAGGAGTTGAATGAGTCAGATCCAAGTCAAGGAAACTTCCAAAAGGATTTGGATTATGCACACATCCCGATGTACGCGACTATAGGGGTCAAACCCGCGTATGTACGCGGTTATTGAGGAAAAAGCCACGTATATCATAGTTTATATAGTTTTGGGGATGATCAATGATACATCAAAGGATAAAATGTGGTCCATTGGGTCTAAAGAGTCTGCAGCGGGACAGGGGAAGGCCATACAAAGTGTGATTCACCTAGAGGGGTGAAAATCTCTATAACAGATGCCCCCTAATGTATGAGATCAGAGGGGTTATACGATGGCCGAAATACATTATAAGTCCATCCCAGAAGTGAAGTGATGAAGGTACCCAAATGGAAGACCAGCCACCCAATCAGCATAATACCATAATACAACTCTGCATATAACTACAAATACATAGATCAG
>LPNX010990890.1:624860-769989 GCA_001517045.1 Pseudotsuga menziesii | reverse complement strand
AACTTGCATAAGGTGGAATATGGAAACTAGGCAAATAAGACAAAAATTGGATTAATTAATGTCTAAGGTAGCTAACTATGGGTTGATTATTCTAACATGTGGATCCATAATTCTTATGAAATACAACTTACCACTAGATTGAAGTCCGCTCTTCAATGAGAGCTAGAGAAATAAATGGTCAGGTTGATAGATATAGAGGTTCTGTTAAATATAGAACCTGACAAAAAATTTGATAAGTGTAGTTCAAGAATGCACATAGGGGGAACCCGACATCAAGCATGTAAGTATGGAATTTTGTGAGAATTGTGGTTATGGAAAATAGAAGAGAGTCATATTTCTCAAGATTGGGAAACAGAAAAAGAGTGAAAAGTTAGAGCTTGTGCATATAGATGTATGAGTACAAACTCAAGTACAATATCTTGGTGTCTCTCATTATTATGTTACTTTTATTGATGATGCAACTAGAAAAACTTGGGTTTATTGCATTAGACACAAATCTGATGTGTTTGCTACTTTTAAGAAATGGAAATCATTGGTTGAGAATGAGACACATAAAAGGTTGAAATGTCTCAGATCTGATAATGGAGGTGAATACTACAGCAAGGAGTTTGATAGTCATTGTTCATAGCATGGGATTCATAGAGAGAAGATAGTCCCAGGAAAACCACAAGAAAATGGTGTCAAAAAAAATGAATGGGATGATCATGGAGCATGCATGGTGTATGAGATTGTATGCAGGGATTCCCTTACAATTTTGTGCTAATTTTGTAGATATTTTTGTTTACCTAATAAAGAGAGGGACTTCAAGTGCTTTGAATGGTGGCATTCCAAAGGAGGCATGGACAGGAAAAATGGAAAAATACCCATTTCTGATAACTTTTGGTTGTGAAGCATTTGTCCATATTGATAAAGAAAATAAAACAAATCTTGAAGATGAATCCAAGAAGTGTACCTTTATTGGATACGAGGTTAATGATTTTGTTTATTGCTTATGGTATTATGAAAATCACAAAATAATTAGCAATATAGATTTAGTATTCAATGAAAAGGTTATGTACAAATATTAGTTGCAAGGAAAGAAAGAGGAAAATGAAAACATAGAGTACACAATGCTTGAAGAAATCAAAGAAAAGGAAGTTCCAAAGGTACTAGAAAATAAATAATAGTAGCAAGTACTCTTAGAACATCATACCACCTAGTACTATGGTCACATATCACCTAGGACACACCTTCATTTGTTTTTCACTTATGTTGAATAGTCCAAACCTTTGTTGTGTTGGTCTCCTATGGTATATAGGGGTTTTGGACCATTAAATGCACCCAGGAGCCCACATTTGATCATTTAGGAGCTCATGCCCCCTAATTAATGAAATTTTTATCCTTCAGGTGCTCCCACTCCTTAAAAAAGGGAACAAGTTTGACCAAAGGCATCCATGCATTATATTTGAGTGCTTTTGTCTCTTTTGGACCATTAAATGTTGCCTAGAGCCACTCCCACTCACTCATGCACTACAACATTCCTAGCCTATTCTTATATATGTCCTATCATGCTTCACCCATGTTCACATGGTCATTCGGTACTGTTTGTGGCGGTTTGGGAGATCATTGGTCCACCTAATCCTGAGGCATGTATGCCATCAATTTTCCTCCAAAGGATAACGATTTTCTCCTATTGTATTATATTCATGTTCCTGACATATTTACATTTTGTATAGTAATAGAAAAATCAGTTAATGGAACCATCTCTATGTGTTAATATTGCTCTTTTATACTGTTTTTCTGCATATTTTGTGAAATTCTTTAGTTGTGAGGATTATCTTAGCTCCTAGATATTTCTATGAATCATATTTTCACATGTTATCAGATATCTTTGGAGGTGCAAGTCAAATTCATAGACTTGAGAGGGTTTGAATTTGCTATCTAGGGTCTCCTCTAGAAAAATTTGAGAGTTTGCATTGCAAGTCATTCCAGTGTTCTTTGTCACTCAATGCGCAAGAAAAAATGGAGAAAACCCATATCTTTATTACCCCATTAAATTATTTTGAATGTAAGGATGAAATGGTTATCCAATTGAGGTTGAAAGGTCTCTACAGAGTAACCATGGGAAGTGAGAATGATTCCAACTCTGTTGTGGAAAAGTATAAGTATTTCAACAGATTAGATGAAGCATTTGGGATGCCTTGTCTCAGTATTTTGAGGCATATTTTATTTCATGTAGACAGCCTTACAACACCCAACGAGGTGTGTCTCAAGATTGAGTTCCTGTTTGGGAAGACATGTGAGATGAGAGGACACCAACTTGAAAATATGTTGATCAAATTGAGCCCAATTCACTTTGAGACAATCCACAATTTCTTCACCAAGTTCAAATCCTTGGTACTTCAGGTGAAACAATGTGGCATCAAAAATTGTAACACCCCGGTTTTGACCCCATGGTATTAAATTGCATATGATGTAAATATTGTATTACATCATGGTGTGGAGCTCAAGACAAAGGCCCCACCATGGATTTAGTGTCTTATGTATTGGTGATTAAAATCGATGCCAATGGTTTATGTGCTAGCTAGGCACAATGTGTTTAAGACACCATGTAAAATGTTAATTGATAAAAATACCATGACTAGCTATGTGTTGCAACGTTAAAGAGATGGGGGCATGGTTTCACAATGAATAGGGAGGGGTATTAATTCCACCCTTTGAGCCTATGGGGGAAAATCCAATATCTACGGGAAAACCCATGAAATGGTTAAATACCCTTTTTATCTTTTATGCCCACTCATCTAAGGGAGTTAGTTGGGAAGTTATTTCCTTGGGGAAACATATGCATGGGTAGCGCCAGATCTAGCAGGGATGATAGCTCTTGACCACACGCATGCCCAAGAGGGGGTTCAACCATTTTTCCCTCACGTGATGGAGACGATTGGAATCCCTCAAGCAGGGAGGTAGGCGGTCTTTTCCTCATGCAATTGTTTTTCTCCTCAGATAGGGGAAGCTCGTGGGCTCTGTTTTTCCCTTTCATGTTTTGTTGTTGTGTGCGTGAGATGTTGGGACAAATCCACGCGTTACTCTTCCTTGCATCCTTGGAGATGTTGTGGGTGCATTCATCCACGCTCTTACAGTTCCTATGTTGTTTTCTCATGACTGGGAAGTTCCTTCTGAATATCCAAGGATTGGGATCTCTATTGGGAGGTTTTTGTGTTGTTTTCCCCAGGTTGCGAAGTGTCTTGTGACTATCCAGCGGTTGGGATCTCTGCTAGGGGGGCGTTTATGTGTTTTGCAGTGGGACTTTGTTGGTTTGTGTCTCCCAAGCGAGTGGGGGAATAGAGCCTCATTTTCTTGGGTGTGTTGAGTCTGTTTTGGCCACGTTAGGGCCAAAACGTCCATGAAAATCAAACTGTTGTTCAGGGGTTGTTTTCACCCATTTTGGTAATTCGTCTTGTTTTCCAACCTGTTTTCCTCAACCTAGATCTGTGTATATTGTTGTGAATATTTTGTTGTTTTGGCCTAAATTGTGTACAATACTAGGAGTGGAAGAGACATAGAATGTGCTTGATAAACCTGGGGTCGAACCACACAATAAGGTGAGAGTGGTTGGTGAACCTTCTCTGCGCATCCTAAAGAGCACTAGAAGGGAAGGGGTAGCCCGAGGGACTATGGAGCAGAGAAGGAGACACTTCCTTGTGTTGGGTGTGTAGACCATGGTGTTTCTAGGACAGATAGGTCTTGTGCAGGTGTCCTTAGCTCTGTGGATGAGCTTACCAACTTAGCAATTCTTCTTGTCCGCTGCCTTAGAATCCTGACAAACCCAACTGGAAGGATGGATTGGCTAATAGCCTGATAAACCCATCTGTTGGCTTGGATGTGTCTTGCCGTGTTTGGCATTGCGTTGCTTGGCTGATCCTTTACGTGAGTGCTGGCTTGGTTGTTTAGCCTGATAAACCCAGCAGTGTATTGTATGTTAGCTGAATTACAGCCTGATAAACCCACTATGAGGTCTTGGTTGAGTTCTGTTGTACCTTAGACTATGTTTGCTTGGCTAAGTAAGTCCAAGGGACTCATCTATTAGTGAGTATGACAATGTTTGGGTGTGAATGTTGCTTGGCGAGGTAAGTACAAGGATCCACATGTTAAATGACTGGATGTGTGTTATTGTGATTGTTTATTTGTTTGGCTGAGTAAGTTCAAGGAACCCGCATGTTATTAGCTTGTTTCCTTGGCAATCTGTGCAACCCAACAGGTGTGTTGGCTTGACTATGGATGTATGAGTTGGGCTATATGTGAGCCTTTTCATGTCGTTCCCTAGATCCTTGTGGAATCATTCCCAGCTCGAGGGTGGAAGTGTTGCTGAGAGATTGATGAGCACATTGGCCTATGGTTGGGTGGAACATTGCAAAGACGTAGCTAGTTGCAGGACAAGATCATTTCAATATAAGTATTCTTTTGTCTATTTTATATCTATCTGCAATGGTATTTGTTTATGAATTGTTATGAACATGTTGAATGTATTGGATGAATGTAATTGCTTCTGCTGTATATTGCATTATGCATCTGTGTATGTTTAATTTCCAATGCATTTTATATTTTATCTTATGTTCATGGGGCTTAAGATTGCCCGGGTTATTAGTAAGATCAGTCGCATCCTCTTCACCAGTTAGAGGTTTGGGGACGTGACAGCATGGTATTAGAGCATTAGGTTGCAACATGGGGACTCTATGGACCAAGAAAAGCAGTTAACAGATGTGGGGTAACCTCTGTTGAGCATAGGCCAGCAGAAGAAAAATCCAAACTTCCTAGGTGTTGAAGGGAAATATCCCTTGTCGACTGTGATCACCTGGACAAGACGCAACGATGCCTGGATTCCCAAGAACTGAGCCGATACATAGGCTGCATCACCCAAAGGGAGTCGATGCACTGAAGCAGCGGAAACGGTGGGAAGAGTAGGCCAAAGCTAGCTACAACAGCAGCTAAATTCACTAAAGTTTGCCTATGCAGTGGACGAAATCCAGAAAGCTTCTACCACGATGGATGAAACTTAACGAAGGAGATGCAGTGGCGGCTGGGAAGTCAGGAGTGGAGTCAATGAGCGTCAGGTGAGTCGAGCCTACGAGTGGTGGATGGGAGACGGGAAGTCTTCTAATGCAAGCGGCAGACAAAAGTCCAATTTTTTTCCAAGGCAGAAATAAAAGGAAGTTTGAGCCACAGTGGAGGTAGAAACTCGAAATGCGAGCTGATGTGTGTCGAATGAGGCAAGCCAGCGAGAAAAAATTTCAAAATTTTTCTAAGTATGGAAATTCTCTAGCGCGGAGGTAGAAGGACAAAGAGCGAGCTGCAACGACGACTGGAAATCGAAAATTATTCCGATGCGGCAAAAGAAAATGCGGAATCTCTCTGACATGCAGTGGAAGTCTTGGCCAGTTTGGCAGAGGGCGAGAAGAAGAATTCTTTCCGTTGCGATGGATAGAAAAGGAAGTCTGGGCCGCAACGGCGATGGAGGGAAAAGAAGGAAGAAGCCGCCACAATGGAAAATGGAATATGATTAAGGAGCCGATGGACGTCGGGTCAATGGAGCCGATGAAGTGGTGGAGAAGGATGAACCGAGCCGATGCATGTGGCAGGAAGAGGCTAAAGTTTTTTGCCGCAGAAGAAAAAAATTTGAAATTTTTCTAAGTATAGAAAATTGAATGAAGGTGGAAAACCTTTTCGCTGCGTGACGGCGGGTGGAAGTTAAGGATGGAGCCGCAAAGGCAGCTAAGAGTGGAAAATAGTGCCAATAAGCGTCGTTTGGGTCGAGCCGATGTAGCGGGAGCAAAGCCAAGAATTATTTCGGCGCGGCGGTGGTGTAGGAAAGTTACCGAGTGGGTGAAAAATTCAGGAGTTTTCCATAGCGGCGGGCGGAAGAAGAATCTGGAGCTGCTGCAACAGATAAAAGGAGAAGCTTAAGCCGACAAGGTGTGGCAGCAAATGGAAGGTTAGAAATTCTTCCGCTACGGTGGAAGAAGACCTCGAAATCTTTCTGATGTGGCGGAAAGGGGGCCGGTGAAAGAAACTTGGGGAATTTTCCTCTAGGGTGGATGAAGAAACCCGAAGTGGTGCCGATGACTGCGGATGAGAAAGGGAGAAAGGCTCACCAAAAAAGAACCGGCATGGTGGATGGAAATCAGAAATGTTTCCGATGCAGCAGACATAAGTTGAAAATTTTTCCGCTATGGAGGAAGGCCCATGGCAGGTGAAAGTCGTGTTTTCTTCCAACACAACGGTAGCTGGAAAAGGAAAATGGAGCCGACATGTCAGAAAAATGTTGGTGAATTCGCCGAAACAGAGGAATTCAGCATATTTATTAGTGAATATTTTTGGGAAAATTGTTTTGTTGAGGTATGCATTTGAAGAATTAAACAGAAGGTCAGCATGATGGTGACGAAGCGTCCATTGGTCATGGATAGGTTAGTCACCTGTGCAGATCTGAATGTTCTTCCACCTTGAGTTCTATGATGTCCTTATTGAATGGATTGTTGAAATCACATAGGAAAGGCTTGAGTGCTACAACAAGGCCTTTGAAGTGCTTGGATGAAGAAGCAACCTAGAGGTTGTGAAAGACATTTAAGAAGTGATCTCTAGAAGAAAGTCTTCAGCAATGCAGCCAAAGAAGTTCTATGGGAAAGGGGTTGCAAAGAATATGCAACTCATGTTTTGGAGGAAACAGGGAATGAAGCTCCTAGATTGGAGGACCTTCATGTGTTGCAAGATTTCGAGGATGTTTTCCTGATAGAGTTTCAGAGCTTCCTCCAGAGAAAAACATTGATTTGACAATTAAACTTGTGCCAGGTAAAGCACTAGTTTCCAGGACACCCTATAGGGTGAGTACACTAGACTTGCTAGAACTGAGGGTACAGTTGCAGAAGTGGTGGGAAAATAAGTATGTCAACCCAAGTGTGTCCCAGTGGGGAGCACCAGTTTGTATTGAGAAAAAGAAAGATGATACACTCTGGTGGTGTATTGGTTACAGGCAATTGAATAGGGTCACTGCAAAGAAAGAAAAAGTATCTTTTTCTTAGAATTCATGACATATTGATCAAGTGCGAGGATCAAAGGTATTTTCCAAGATTGACTTAGAGTTTGGTGACCATCAGGTAAGAGTTAAGGATGAAAATGTTCATAGGACAACCTTCAGAGCAAGGCCTTCCTCCGTATTAAATTGCATATGATGCATTAGAGGAAATTTCAATTTAAAATGGGCCTTCCAAAAGANCATGTCATCATGTATTAGCCAATCAAAATGCTTTAAAATTCAAAAAGGGAGCACCTCTTAAACAATTTTTTAATATAAATTTGGGGATAGGTATCATAAAAAGACTACTTTCTTTGTTCGTATTTTCGACATATCTCCCTGTGTTTTTACTTAAATTTCTATCGATATAGATCATTGGATGTAGAATTAAATTATGCATCCAATGAGTACCCACTCGGCATGCTTTTGATGGGTTTCACTACCCCAAAAACAAGAAATACCTAAAAAACATGATGATGATGTCATCATCACATTTTTTCAGGTATTTCTTGTTTTTGGGGTAGTGAGACCAGTACAAAGTATGCTGAGTGGGTACTCATTGGATGCGGAATTTAATTCCGCATCCAATGATCTATCTCGATAGAAATTTAAGTAAAACACATCATCACGTTTTTTTAGGTATTTCTTATTTTTGGGGTAGTGGGATGGTCCAAAGTATGCTGAGTGGGTACTCGTTGGATGCGGAATTTAATTACACATCCAACCAGCTACCCCGATCGAAATTTGAGTAAACACACAGGGAGATATGTCAAAAATACGAACAAAAAAAGTAGTTTTTTCTTTTTTTCCTCCAAAATTAATAAATATTATTTTATTATTTTAACTATTATTTTATTTATTTTCCTTAGGAGGCCCATTTTGAGTTGAAATTTCCTCTTATGTAAATACTGTATTAAATCATGGTGTGGAGCTCAAGGAAAAGGTCCCACCATGGATTTAGTGTCTTATGTATCGGCGATTAAAATCGATGCCGATGGTTTATGTGCTATCCAGGAACAATGTGTTTGAGACACCATGTAAAATGCTAATTAATAAAAATACCACGACTAGCTACGTGCTGCAACGTTAAAGAGATGGGGGCATGGTTTCACAAGGAATAGGGAGGGGGATTAATTCAACCCTTTGAGCCTGTGGAGGAAAACCCATGCAATGGTTAAATACCCTTTTTATCTTTTATGCACAGTCATCTAAGGGAGTTAATTGGGAAGTTATTTCCTTGGGGAAACGTATGCATGGGCAGCGTCAGATCTGACAGGGCTGACAGCTCTTGAACACACGCATGCCCAAGAGGGGGTTCAACCGTTTTTCCCTCATGTGATGGAGACAATTTGCATCCCTCATGCAAGGAGGTAGGCATTATTTTCCTCATGCAACCGTTTTTCTCCTCAAGTAGGGGCAGCTCGCGGGCTCTGTTTTTCCCTTTCACATTTTGTTGTTGTGCGCGTGAGATGTCGGGAGGCATCCATGCGTTTCTCTTCCTTGCGTCCTTGGAGCTACTGTGGGTGCATTCATCCACGCTCTTGCAGCTCCTATGTTGTTTTCCCATGACTAGGAAGTGCATTTTGAATATCCGGCGATTGGGATCTCTATTGGGAGGTGTTTGTGTTGTTTTCCCCAGGTTGGGAAGTGTCTTGTGATTATCCAGTGGTTGAGATCTCTGTTGGGGGGGTGTTTATGTGTTTTGCAGTGGGACTTCGTTGGTTCATGTCGCCCAAGCGAGTGGGGGAACAAAGCCATGTTTTCTTGGATGTGTTGAGTCTATTTTGGCCACGTTAGGGCCAAAACGTCCATGGGAATCGAACTGTTGTTCAGGGGCTATTTTCACCCATATTGGTAATTCGTTGTGTTGTCCGGCCTATTTTCCTCAACCCAGATCTGTGTATCTTGCTGTGCATATTTTGTTGTTTTGGCCTGAATTGTGTACAAGACTAGGAGTGGAAGAGACGTAGAATGTGCTTGATAAACCTGGGGTATAACCGTACAATAAGATGAGAGTGGTTGGTGAACCTACTATGCACATCCTGAAGAGCACTGGAAGGGAAAGGGTATCCCTAGGGACTGTGGAGTAGAGAAGGGGACACTTCCTTGTGTTGGGTGTGTAGACCATGGGGTTTCTGGTCCAGATAGGTCTTGTGTAGGTGTCCTTAGCTCTGTGGATGAGCTTATCAGCTTAGCGGTTCTTCCTGTCCACTGCCTTAGAATCTTGACAAACCCAACCGGAAGGATGGCTTGGTTGATAGCCTGATTAACCCATCTGTTGGCTTGGCTGTATCCTTCCTTGTTTTTCCTTGTGTTGCTTGGTTGATCCTTTACGTGAGTTTTGGCATGGTTGTTTAGCCTAATAAACCTAGCAGTGTATTGCTTGTTAGCTAAATTATAGCCTGATAAACCCACTATGAGGGCTTGGCTGAGTTCTGTTGTACCTTAGACTAAGTTTGCTTGGCTGAGTAAGTCCAAGGGACTCATCTATTAGTGAGTATGGCAGTGGTTGGGTGTGAATGTTTCTTAGCAAGGTAAGACCAAGGATAAACCCAGTAGTGTATTGCTTGTTAGCTGAATTATAGCCTGATAAACCCACTATGAGGGCTTGGGTGAGTTTTGTTGTACCTTAGACTGTGTTTTCTTGGCTGAGTAAGTCCAAGGGACTCATCTATTAGTGAGTATGACAGTGATTGGGTGTGAATGTTGTTTGAAGGATCCACCTATTAAATGACTGGTTGTATGTTATTGTGATTATTTGTTTTTTTGGCTGAGTAAGTTCAAGGAACCCTCATGTTATTGTCTTGTTTCCTTGGCAGTGTGTGAAACCCAATAGGTGTGTTGGCTTGACTGTGGATGTATGAGTTGGGCTATATGTGAGCATGTTTTTGTTGTTCCCTAGATCCTTGTGGAATCATGCCCAGCTCGGGGGTTGCAGTGTTGCTGAGAAATTGATGAGCACACTAGCCTATGGTTGGGCGGAACGTTGCAGCGACATAGCTAGTTGCGGGGAAAGCTCATTTCAAGGTAAGTATTCCCTTGTCTATTTTAGATCTATATGCAATGGTATTTGTTTATGAATTGTTATGAACATGTTGAATGTATTGGATGAATTTAATTGCTTCCGCTATATATTGCATTATGCATCCATGTATGTTTTATTTCCAATGCATTTTATATTTTATCTTAATGTCATGGGGCTTAATATTGCTCGGGTTATTAGAAAGATCAATCACGTCCTCTTCATTGATTAGAGGGTTGGGGATGTGACAAAAATAAGGAAGAGTAGATGATATTGTCCATTCTTTCAAAGCTAGGGCCTCAATATCCAATGTTTGTCTTGACATTCCACTCAGGAGATATGACAGTTCAAAATTGGAGAATGCCTACCTTGGAATACTTCATGGCGTCTTTGACTTAAGAACAAGAAAATTTGGTTCAAATGGGTACCATTAAATCCACCAAGGATCAGGACCTTGCTATAGATTTTTTGAATCAATGAAATGGAAATATGAAATCCAAGGATTTGAAGAAGAAAGAGAAGAAGAAGTAGGAGAATCCCAAATCTTCTGATGGGGGATTGAATCCTAGCATGGACAAAGGAAAGAAGAAAGAGAAGACAAAATGCACTTATTGTCACAAAGGTTGGCATCCAAAGAGTGCATGAATGAATAAAACCATTGAAATGATGGTGCAACTCCTTTCAAAGAAAAACATTCATCTTCTATATGGCACAAGGAATAAAGAGGTAGGTTTGAATCCTGAGAACAAGGATAGATGCCATGCACTGGTTGTTGGATATTCTGGGTATTCCTCCTTCATCATAGATTCAGGTTCCTTAAGTCAAATTTATTTAGTACAATACTCCTTCTCGACCATACATCCATATAGTGGTTCCTCCATCCTCATGAGTGATGACTCTAAGATCCTATCCAAAGGGATTGGCAAGATCAACCTTGACAATGGGTAATTCAACAATGTGTTGTATGTGCCTGATCTTTCAGCAAATTTAATCTTTGTCTATCAAATGACACATACAAGTTCATCCAATATAGTGACATTCACTAAATATGATGTGGATATTTTAGAAATTTCTACATGCCAAGTTGTTGCGGTGGGTATTGCAGATCATGAGTCAAGGATGTCCAAGTTTTCACACTTTCTTCCTTACTCCTCAGGGAATGCACTATTATCACATCCCAATGAGACCATAAAGATATGGAATGAGAGGTTTGTACACCTCAACTATATATATCTTCAATATTTTAGAAAAGAAAACACAATTGAAGGGTTTCCAAACATCAAGTTTTTCAAAGTTGCATGCAAGAGATGCATATTTGGGAAGCATGTAGAGTGCAAGTATGACAATGGACAGGAAAGAAGGGTTGTTTAAGTGCTTTATTTGATCCATTCATATCTGATAGGAACTATTCCCACACCCTCCTCTGGGAACTTAAGGTATTTATTAACATTCATAGAGGATTTCTCAAGGTATTGTTGGGTGTATTTTCTCAAACAAAAATATGAAGTGTTTGATATCTTCAAAAATTTCAAGGCTTTGATTGAGAACTTGAGTGGGAATATTATAAAAGTATTAAGGACTGATAATGGCAAGGAATATGTAAATAAGAAAATACAACAAGTATGTGATGAAAATGACATTCAAATGAAACAGTATGTACCTTACACACCACAACAAAAAGGTGTGGAAGAGCACAAGAATAGAACATTGAAGGAGATGGCCACATGCATGTTGGAGGCTAAGCATTTGTATCCTAAGATATGGGATGAAGCCACAAATTACATTGCATATTTTCAAAACAGAGTTCCACACAAACCATTGGAAGAGAAAAATCCAGTTGAGGCTTGGAGTGGTCACAATCCCAATATTTCTCATTTTAGGGTTTTTGGCTCAAAGGCTTGGGATAGAATTCCTCTCGAGAAGAGAAAATACTTGTAACCTCAAAGAAAGGAGTCCATAATGGTTGGATATGATGAATATGCAAACGGATACAAGATATTTTATCCCTCATCTTAGAAAACCTTCATTGATAGAAGTGTAGAGTTCGAAGAAGAGCCCATGCAAGAGATTGAACTAGTCAAGGGGGGTTGCTCACACCCTCCACTCAATGATGATGGAAGTGATGATTATCTCTCTTATTTTTCTAATTATAATATGAAATATGAATATGATGGCATGAATATAGATCATAAATCACCCATAAGGCCAAAATGGCCTGAGAAAACCATACAAGCAGCTAGTGATATTCCTGGATATCCACTAGACTCTAGGAAGACTAGATCTAAGTTTCACAATGCTTTCTCCACTTGTGATTTGAATATTCCATAGAGTTGATTTAAGATGGTTGTATATGATACTCATTCATATTAATAAGAATCACATGATCCAATATGGAAAAAAACCATGCAAGAAGAGTTCAAGTCTTTGTAAGACAATGAAACTTGGGAGTTGGTTCCTCTACCTTCCAAGAAAAAAATACTGCAATGTAAGTGGGTTCATAGAACCAAGATGGTTTTTGATGGTTCAGATATGAATTATACAACAATTTTGGTTTCCAAATGATTCTTTAAGGTCCATGGAGTGGACTATACAGAGACATTTTCACTGGTTGCAAAGATGGACTTCATCAAGCTAGTTTTGGTCATTGTTGCATCTAAGTGATGGGAGGTGCACCACATGGATGTGAAGAGTGATTTTATTCATGGTGAACTTCATGAGGAGATTTATATGAAACATTATGAATATTTCATTCATTATCCTTTGTTTTTTTTCAGGTTGAAGAAGTCTCTCTAGGGCCTCAAGCAAGCCCCCAAGACTTGGTATGCCAAGATTGACAACTTTCTTCTATCACAAGGATTTGAAAGATGAAAATCTGATACTAATGTGTATTTGAAGAATTTATGACTCTATTCAGATCATAGTACTATATGTTGATTATATTTTGATCATTGGAAGTTGCATTGTTGATATAGGTTCAATTAAGTCTTCATTGTGCAATTTGTTTTCAATGACTGGCCTTCGATTCTTGAAACAATTTATTCACTTAGAGATTGAGAAATATGATGTAGGTATTAAGTTTATAAAATCAAAGTATGTTTTTGACCTATTATTAAAGTTAAAAATGGTTGAATGTGAGGCATCCATGTGTCCCTTCCTTTAAGGAGTTAAACTAGGTGATTTTGGTTCATCTCAATTGGTGGACAGCTCGTTGTATTGGCAACTAGTTGGGAGCTTGTTGCATCTCACACACTCTTGACCTGAATTTTATTATGCAGTAGGTGTTGTTTCAAGTTATATGCAGGGGATTCATGAGATCCATTGGAAGGATTCTAAAAGGATCTTGCATTATGTGCAGGGAACCAAACATTTCGGGATACACTTTGTTGCTAGTTCTCCACTATAACTAGTTGGATTTATTGATTCTCATTGGGTTGGAGATTCCATTGATAGAAAGTCCACTTCAAGTTATGTATTCATGCTTGCACATGGTCTCATATTCTGGTCAAGTAAGGAGAAACACATTATATCATTTCATCAGTTGAGGTCGAGTACAAAGGAGCAGTGAATGCAGCTACACAATGTGTTTGGTTGCAAGACACTCTTAGAGAACTTGGTTTTGCATTTCATTCACCCACTATAATTTGGAGTGGCAATCAAAGTGAAATCAAGATATCCATACATCTAGTACAGACACAGAGGACCAAGCACATTGAGATACACATGCACTACATCTGAAGCTTGGTGCATGAGCAAGTTAGAGTCATTGCAGTATTGCACATCTATAGAGAAAACTGCTGACATCTTTACCAGATCTTCACAGAGAATAATTTCACCTATATGAGGTCACTCCTTAGAGTGGGTGACACATGGTTATTACTAGTAACTGATATTCACTTTAATATTTTTCTCCATGTCCATTTTATACGAAAGGTTTTATTCCCATGTGGTTTTCCTTCTTACCTTGGTTATATGGACAAATCAATTTTTGTAAGAGGTGACTTGAGACTTGGTTGCAAAGGCCTCAACTTTTGATGTGGTTACACTAATTCAGGCATAAGGGGTGGTGTTATAACTATTAGAATTTGAATGCCATTTATATTTTCAAGTAGATAGTTCTAATAATGTTTGCATTAAAATGGAGAATGAAGATACATACTAAACTAAACAAACCACACAAGAAGTGAATGAGTATTGCTTAGGAATTTACATTATCATTCACAATAATAATATCCAGTGTTACAATAGTTTACATAGGAAAATAATTTGAATCAATTAGGGGTGGATTTGAATATATCCACTGAATGTGACTGTATCTAACTGATCGTCTAACTCATGGTGTCTTAATCAATATCTGAGTCCAACAGATCAACTCCCAGATGTCCAACCAACTCAATCAATCAGTGATAGCTAGTTAACTCGGTGCAACTGAGTGTTGTAGGTGGGAAAAGTATCCTACTCCATGCATCCATGAAATAGCCATGCATAGCTAGCGCTAGCTAACTTATTGTGAACTAACTAAAAATAATTGGGGGCTAACTGAGACTAACTAGTACTAACTCCAACTAACTGATGTAGGTTGGTGCCGAGACTCTCAGTGGCTCCTAAAATGTAGGGATTTGTCTAGGAGGTGCCCAAACTGATGCATGCACATGTAGTAAGTGGAATTTAACCTCTAGCAGTGTTCCCCACACTCTAGTGATTGGTACATGTTGCCCCATTAGGCCAAGTGGACCCATTTGTACAAGTGGACCCAAATAATTAATTAAGGTTCCTAAGTTAAGATAAATTAATCTAATAGACATTTGACCAAGGGAGAATTAATAATCCTAACACCCTCCTTGAATCCTAACTTGCAAAACTGTGGGCCCTGCTAATAAGACCATAGGTCACCCAAATACAATCTAAAAGATAGTAAAAAATGATGCTTAATACAAGTGAGGAACAGGGGAAAACCTCATGGGAAACCCCCCCCCTCAAAATAAACAAGAAATAGAAAACTAAAAGCTATCTTTAGAAGAAAGAAGCTTCCTCCTTAGAAAAATAACTTGAGCAAAAAAACTATTGCAAATTTGCAGCTCTATGCAGCAGCATGGTCCATCAATGGACCTCTCAATGTACTTCTAAACTGATGACTATGTTTGTCTCTTCTAGATGGTGAAGGTAGGGAATGATCAAGTTTATGCTTCTATGGGCCATGTAGCTGATCATTCACCATCATCAAGTAGAACCAACCTGGAACTTTGTTGCACCATACTGTAGAGAGCGAATCTGTGAGAGACAGTGCAACATGCTCATTCTGATACTGGGACCTTGTTCTTCTTCTGTCTTTTGGATCTCCAACACCTCTTCCAGCTGCATCAAGAAGCTTCTTAGCCCATCTGGGTTTAGGATTCTGATTAGGAATGGGTACTGGATCTGGATCTAGAATCTCTTAACATTTAGTCTCAATAACAAGATCATGCTGAATATGATCTTCTTCATTTGAATCTGAAACCTATATCACATCATCATCATCAAACATAGGTGGAGAAATAGTTATACATTCCTATGCTGCTGGAGGGTGTGTCATACAAATGATATTCTTCGAACTGGACACTTCTTTCAATGAAGAATCTTCTAGTTGCAACCTCCATCAATTTGTAAGTTGTTGCATCTTCTGCATATCCTAGCAGAATGAATTCACTGATTTGGGCTTGGAAGGCCTTCCTCTTGTCAAGTGATATTCTGGCCCAAGCTTTGGAACCAAATAATATTAGATGAGAGACATTGGTCTTATACCCATGCAGTGCTTCGATCGGAGTGACCCCAACCACTGACTTGTGGGGTACCCCAATCTACAAATATGAAGCACAGTTTACTGCTTCAGCCCAAAGAGGAGGTAGATGTTTGGTATGGAGAAGGCATGTTTCCATCTCTTTCAGTGATTTGTTCTTCCTCTCAACCACACCATTCTGTTGTGGTGTGTATGGAACTGAGTGATCCATTCGAATCCTCTATGATTCATAGAAACTATGGAAATATCCTTTGATGTACTCTCCTCCTTTATCAGATATTATTGACTTGATCTTCTTATTGAAACTGTTCTCAACCATAGCCTTAAAAACTTTAAAAGTCTCAAAAACTTCTAATTTTTGTTTCATGAAGTAGATCCAGTAGTACCTAGAACAATCATCAATAAAGGTGAGGAAGTACCTGCAAGCATTAATGGAGTTTGTGGGAATAGGTCCCGCTACATCATTATGTATCAAATCAAGTATAGAGGAAGCTCTATGTTCCTTCCTAACATCATACATCTTTTCTGGATGCTTACTTACCAAGCAACCAGCACATACTCCATTGGAAGTTTGGATGGAGGGAAAACCTTCAGCCATTTTATCATTGTGTAGTTGTTGTAGATATTTGAAATTGAGATTTCCAAATCTCTCATGCCAAATCTTGTTGGTGTTGTTAGCATGAGACAATAAAGTTGTAGGATGAGAAATAGGTAATAAATGTGAGAACTCATAAGCTTTGGTAGAGTGATTTGCAATACCTTTCGCTATAAGTTGTCCAGTGGATTTTTCTGTAATCTCAACTGTCTCTGAATAAAATGTCACTCTCTTGACAGAGCCTGTATGAGTCATCTAATAAAAAGAAACAAGTTACCAGCAAGGGAGGGCACATAAAGGACATTCTTGAACTCACCATGCTTCGCTCTAACTGAGCCCCTTCCTTCTGTTGAAATCTCGGAATCATATCCCATGTGAATGTTAGGCCCTTTTGACAGTGAGAGGGTATAGAAGGATTCTTTAGAAGCAACCATGTGATTGGAAGCACCAGAATCAATTATGTATGTGGTATACTGTGTAAGTATAGATTTCAAAGCACGACACCTTTCATCATCTTTTGTATGTGGTTCTTCATAAGGCTTCTTTGCTCTTGGGGGACCAATGTTATGCTGCTTGAGAAGAGTTGTCATTTCATCTAGTTTCTTCCTCATACAATGATCTTCAAGATGGTACCCATATTCACAATAGGGACATAAATTATTTTCAAAATTCTTTTTCTTAGAGACGAAGGCCTGTTTGGAAGTTTGTTGATTCTGTTTAGGCTTCGAATCAACTACTTTTGGCTCCTTCTTTGATTTCCCCTTTTCTTGCGCTTTGGAAGAGTCAGTAACTAGGAGAGATTGATATTTGGAGGTCTTGATGACTCCCATTCGAATAAACTTGTCTTGCTCCTTGATTAACAATTCGAAAAAAGAATCTAATGAAGGAATTTTCTAATCGGGGAAGCCATCCTGCTTGGAATGAAATATAGAAACAAATACAGAATACTCAGGGCCTAGTTTGCTGAGTATGGAAAGGACATTCTACTCATCCTTTCGCTCTATTCTGCACTATCTACATTGAAGTACCAGAGACTTGAATTTAGTAAATAATTGCTCAATAGTCTTGAAATTGTTGGGATGTAAATATACCAACTCATTCTTCAGAATGTGTCCCCGAATCTCATCTTGTTTGTTAAACAAGCTATCAATATTCTCCCAGGATTCTTTGGGAGTCCTCAAGCCTTCTAGGTGGAAGAGGAGAACTCTGGATATATGAGTATATAAGTACCTGAATTATTCATCACAATGGTTCAGAAACTTGTTCTTTTCAGCTGGCTAATGAGGCTCTTCCTCCCTTCCTTGTATTATCCTGAGGTAGCCACATTGGCGCAAGGCTATATGCATATCCACCCTCCAATCAAGATAATTTGAAGTTGTAAGGATCCGAGGTGTAGGAGATTGAGAACTCATAATTGCTCCGGCTGAAAGACTGCAAAACTTCACACAAGCTACGTAGCACCTCTTAATTGTTACTGTAAAACACACTAAAACATTTGAACTGTTAGAATCATGCTTTTCCTCCCAACATGAACATGTTTTCAAGGTCCATCACGCCCTCTCCGCTGCTCTAAATAAATCCAGAGCTAGAAAGTCATCATAGGGGACTTCTGCGGAAACTCAACTGCTTGTGATGTTCGATGGGGAGAAACAAGCATGAAACCTTCCTGAGAAGGATATGATACCATATTAGAATTTGAATGCCATTTAGATCTTCAAGCAGATAGTTCTAATAATATTTGCAGTAAAATGGAGAATGAAGATACAATGTGAGCAAAACAAACCACACAAGAAACGTATGAGTATTGCTCAAGAATTTACAGTATTATTCACAATAATAATATCCAGTATTACAATAGTTTACATAGGAAAAGAATTCGAAACAATTAGGGATGGATTCAAATATATCCACTGGATGTGACTATATCTAACTAACCATCTAACTCATGGTGTCTCAATCAATATTGGAGTCCAACAGATAAACTCCAAATGTCCAACCAACTCAATCAATCAGTGACAACTAGTTAACTCAGTGCAACTAAGTGTGGTAGGTGGGAAAAGGCGCCTAGTCCACATGTAGCCATGCAATAGCCATGCATAGCTAGTGCTAGCTAACTGATTGTGAACTAACTGAAAGTAATTGGTGGCTAAATGAGACTAACTAGTACTAACTCCAACTAACTGATGTAGGTTAGTGCTAACTCCCAATGGCTCCTAAAATATAGGCATTGGTCTAGGAGACACCCAAACTAATGCATGCACATGCAATAAGTAACACTTAACCTCTAGCAGTGTTCCCCACACTCTAGTGACTGGTACATGTGGCCCCATTAGGCCAAGTGGACCCAATTGTACTAGTGGACCCAAATAATTAATTAAGGTTCCTAAGTTAGGCTAAATTAATCTAATAGACATTTGACCAAGGGAGGATTAATAATCCTAACAATAACATCATACAACCTAGTACCATAGTCACATACTGATCCAACCAATAGTTGGCAAGTTGTGAAGCTTTGACAAAGTATAGCACTTCGACTACTTCGTCTGCCTCGACAAGTTCGCCTTGACAAGTCCACCTTGACAAATCAGTCTCGACAAGTTCTCCTCGACAGGTCTGCCTTGACAGATCAGTCTCGACACGTTTTGCTTGACAAGTTCTCCTCGATAGGTCCACCTTGATGGTTGAACTTATGAACCATTATAGATTCTTTGTAACTGAACGTAACGGGTAGTCACCCAAGAGTCTCGAAATCCTATATAAGCATGTACACTAATTTAATATACAACATTTTTGGATTCCTCCATCTTTCATGGAGAAGAAGTAATAAATTGGTTTGAATTCTTGCATTTTGTCTGTTCATATACTTTTTGTCGACCTAAGTTTATTTCCTGCTTTGTTGTTCTTTTTATATGCTTCCTCCATAATAGATCTCGACTCATTCAATTGACTGTTGTCCCTAGTGTGCACCTGGGCACGGCCTGGATCATTGGTATCAGAGAAAGATATTTTCCATATCTTAAGTTACATAAGCTCTTCCATCGAAGTTATTTAACTTTTTCCTCTTCAAACACGCTCACAAACTCAGCAATACAAGCAGACACTTCCTTCGATTTCAGAAAAGATGGCCAAAGAAGAAGACAATAGACATGCAACTGACAAGACTGAGAAACTCATAGAAAAGGCACTGGCTCTCACCCTCGGCCATCATCAATGAGGAGGAACAAGAGCGCCTATTCCATACACGGATATGGGTTCAGAAAAATCGATTACATCTGATTGTGGATAATGGTATCCAGAAGAAATTCGTTTCTAAAGATCTTGTGAAGAAATTAGGTCTTTTCACCACTCCATATCCTCATCCTTACAAAATCAGTTGGATGAAGGATGGGCAAGAACTAAGGATCACACTAAAATGAAAACTCGCCTACTTCATTAATCCCTTTGAAGATGAAGTACTATGTGATGTGGCGTTGCTTTCCATTGTCAATGCCCTATTCAATAAACCCTACCTATCAAATCAACATGGTACATATCAATCAAGACCTCAGAAGGTGATTGTCAAAATCCAAAATCAATGGTATGGCATACCAGAGTGACAACCCACATCAACGATTGCTATGATATCTGCCAAAAAAATAAAGAAGCTTATCAATCATGCTCAAAAGTTTGCATTAATCATGATCAAGCCTCAAAATTCCAGGAAGAGTGTAGAAAGGAGATGACTCGTCGACCAGCATAGCTCCTGACAACAGAAACATATCAACATCATTCTTGAAGAATACCAGAACAAATTTGAAGCACCAGATGGAGTACCTCTACACTGTCACATAAAGCACTCCATTGAACTTGTTCTTGGTTCTTCATTACCTAATGCATCTGTTTACAGAAGATCCATTCTCGAAAATGAAGATATTCGTAGGCAAATACAAGATTCGATTGACAAGGGTGATATCCACCCCAGCTCCTCTCCTTGTGGAAGTCCAGTCATCTTAGTTCCAAAGAAAGACTAGACTTGGAGCATGTGCATCCACTATCGAGCTCTCAACAAAATTTCAGTGAAGAACAGATACCCTCTTCCACGGATTGATGAAATCATCGACAATCTGAAAGGTGTTAAGTTCTTTACAAAACTCGACCTCAAGTCGAGATATCACCAGATTCCAATCAAGTCCACTGATGTATGGAAAGCAAATTTCAAGACCAAGGAAGGACTGTTTGAATGGTTAGTCATGCCTTTTGGCTTAACCAATGCACCTACAACCTTCATGAGATATATGGATGAACTTCTATGACCTTTCATCGGTAAATGTGTCATTTCTATCTCGACGATATCTTGATCTTCAGTCGATCGTGGGAAGAACATGTCAAACAGCTTCAACAAGTCTTCGACACTCTCCAGCAACATCGACTGTATTTGAACATGGACAAATGTTCATCTTCGATGACCAGCATCAAATATTTGGGGTATGTAATTGACTCTGCGAGCATTCATGTCAACCCAAAAAAAGTACAGATCCTCAAATATTGGCCCATTCCTCAAAACATTCATGAACTAAGAAGTTTTCTTGGTTTGGAAAATTTCTATTGACAATTCATACTTGGCTTCAGTCACATCGCATGGCCTTTGAATCAGTTGATGAAAGGAATTGGGAAAATTGTCTTCAAATGAACACTGACACAACAACAAGATTTTGAACAAATAAAAAACAAGCTTTGTACTACACTGATACTTGTGTTACCCGATTTGCATCAACCCTTTGAGATTGATACGGATGCATCAAACTATGCCCTCAACACAGTGATCACTCAGTCAGGTTACCCAGTCGTGTTTCATTTCGAGACTTTCAAAAACACTGTCAAACGGTACTCGACGTATGAAAAGGACATGTATGCCATTTTGCAAGATCTCAAGCAATGGAGACACTACATTCTTAGCAAGGAAATGGTCATACTCACTGATCATAAACCTTTGCAGTTCACTCTGACCCAATAGAAACTACAAACAACCTGACAAATCAAGTGGATTAATTACCTACAACAATTTCAGTTGGTAATTAAGTATCGAAAAGGAAAATCCAATGTCACAACCGATTGTCTCAGCAGACCACCCATTACTCTACTTTCAACAGTGATGAGTATGTAGGGTTATAACACCACTACTTGGCCACAATTGTATTCGGTAGATTGCGATTTCTCTACAATCTATCG
Organism: Pseudotsuga menziesii; assembly: GCA_001517045.1. NCBI lineage: Eukaryota > Viridiplantae > Streptophyta > Pinopsida > Pinales > Pinaceae > Pseudotsuga > Pseudotsuga menziesii. Next base: position 748,346 of record LPNX010990890.1, on the reverse strand, counting down.
ACAAGTTGTTGACTACCAACTAATTCCTGAAAGACACCTTGATATACAAGCTTGGACAGCTTTGTGTACTGACTGGTGAGCACCGACAGTAGCTCATTTGGGATGCGCACTACAGCAAGACAGCATGACATTTTGGAGTCGCAAAAACACTTGCTATCCTCCAAAATTATATTTACTGGGCTTCACTTAAATCTAACGTCAACAAGTACATTCGATCATGCGTGGTTTGTGCCATTGCTAAACCGTCGAATCGATGACAAGGACTGTACACACCCCTTCAAGTTCCTAGTCGACCATGGGAATCTATTTCTATGGACTACTTGATGGGATATCCTACTACCAAACATCAGCATGACATGATATTAGTAGTAGTCGACATATTTTCCAAGATGGCTACACTCATACCATGCAAGAAGACTATGACATCACAACAGAATTCTTAGCTCTTCTTTGAACATGTGTGGAAACATTATGTCCTCCTGACGACCATTATTTCCGATAGAGATGCTAGATTTTTCAGCACCTTTTGGAAAACTCTCTGGAAACAACTAGACACGAGACTTTCTTTGACAACAGCCCTCCATCTGCAAACAGACGGATAGACAAAATTTGTAAATCGCTTATTCGTATAATTGCTTCGCATGTACAACCACAAGCATCGTCGAACATGGGATGACAACATTCCATACATACAACATAGCTACAATCGTGCTCAACACAGCTCTACGAGAAAGAGTCCATTTGAGATCTGTTACGGATTTCAACCCTCAATGCCTATCGACTTAATCAGTTCCTCGACACAGTCAATCAAAACTAACTTCAAAGGATGAAAAGTGGAGAAAGCATTGAAATTCAGAGATCAAATCTACAACATCCAGAAGCAAGCACAGGAAATGTTGCAATGAGCAAATGCAAAATCTAAGGCCCGACACGAGAAGCATCGTACTCCTCATTCATTCCAAATTGGGGATCTAGTCTAAATACATATAAAGAAGGAGCGCTTCACTATTCCATATAGAAAGATGAAACCTCTGTGATATGGTCCATACACTATCCTTAAACGGATTGGAGAAAATGATTTTCAGCTCGTCATTCCTGCATTCCTTGGCCTACATCCAGTTTTCAATGTAGATCCACTTCGACCATACCATGCACCATTGTTGGAATAGAACGAATTCGAGACAACAGAACCCAAAAACATCCATCCAGATGTCCATGAACCTCTTCTTTGCAACACTAGTGTAGGACGACACATACGCCTCACAAGGACAAACTCCATTCCCTTGTTTCAAGTGGCTAAATTTGCACATCTTCCTGCGCAAGGAAAATGGTACTCTGCTAATGAAGTAGCCAACAAGTTTTCTCACCTGAACGAATACACAATGGAGACCATTATTTCTTAAGGAAGGAGGAATGATCCAACCAGCAATTGGTAGGTTGTCAAGCTTCAACAAAGTCTAGCACTTCAACTACTTCGCCTGCCTCGACAGGTCCGTCTCGACATGTTCGCCTCAACAGACCCGCCTTAACAAATCAATATCGACAAGTTCTCCTCTGTAGGTCCGCCTTGACATATCAGTCTCGATAGGTCTGTTTCAACAGTTGAAATTCGGAACCATTATAACTTCTTTGTAACTGAACATAACGGGTAGTCACCCAAGCGTCTCAGCATCCTATATAATCATGTACACTAATGTAATATACAACATTTTCAGATTCCTCCATCTTTCATGGAGAAGAAGTAATAAATTGGTTCGAGTTCTTCCATTTTGTATCTCCGTATACTTTCTATCGACCTAAGTGTATTTCCTACTTTGTTGTTCTTTTTATATGCTTTCGCCATAACAGAGCTAACCTCATTCAGTTGACTGTTGTCCCCAATGCGCACCTAGGCACAACCTGGATCACGTATCACTTAGGACACACCTTCATTTTTTCTTCACTTATGTTGCGTAGTCCAAACCTTAGTGTCACGTCCCCTCTCGCCCCGGAGGAGAGAACGCGACCCAGCTCTTCTACCCTAGTAACATGTCTCTGATTCTGCATTCGTATCATGATTCTCGATTCTTTTTTTCCTTTAAAGATCTACATAAGCAAGAATTGTTTTTGCTAACATTCTGATCCAGACCGTGTACAACTCTTTATCTTCCCTAATCGCAGAGAGATCGAATGGTGGAGAATCATCCCACAGAAAATCAACGGTGCGAAGAGCTTCACTTGTGGAATCATAAACATATCAAAATTTCACTCTCACACCCCGCATCCCGCATCCTGCATTCTGCATCCCGCATGTGGAATGGTCATTGCAAAGATCAAAGTTGCAGAAATCAAACTTTACCATAATTCATTTCCGCATCCCGCACCCGGCATCCCGCAATTACGGAAAGGAAATTGTGGAAAGCAGATTTCGCAAAATGACTTTTCCGCATCCCGCATCCTGCAAGTTGTGGAAAGGGAATTGCGGAAGGGAAAATGCGAAAAGCAGATTTCGCTAAATGACATTTCTGCATCCCGCATCCCACAAGTTGCGGAAAGGGAATTGCGAAAGGGAAAATGCGAAATCCAAACTTCTACAAAGCATCTTTCCACATCCCATATCCCACGTCCCGCAAATTGTGGAAAGAAAATTTCTCCAAATGACATTTCCGCATCCCGCAAGTTGCGAAAAGGAAGTTGCGGAAGGAAAATCTGCGGAAATTCGATCTATTCATGAAATTTCTAAGTATAAAACTGATTTTCAACATCTAGCCCATCACCAATATGGCCAATATAACTTCATAACAACTTAGAAAATTCCTTGAAGTAATTACACACATAGATGCATCATTCATGAAAAATATAGTTGAAACACAATGCATTTCATTCAAGCATTCATCTTTTCATATTAATCTATAAACGAGTACAGTTGCAGGGATCGAAACACAAGAGATACTTATCTTTATCAAAAGCTTGTCCCGCAACCAGCTATGTCGCTGCAACGTTCCACCCAACCATTGGCCAGTGTGCTCATCAATCTCTCAGCAACACTACCACCCTCGAGCTGGGCATGATTTCCCCAAGGAATAAGGAACACTAGCAGACTTCCCCATATCCAAGGATACAATAAAACTCAGCCAAGCCAACATAGTTGGGTTTATCAGGCTTACACAGGCAGTGATTTACACATAACCGAATTTTATAGAAGTCACAGCCAAGCCAACAGATGGGTTTATCAGGCTACCAGCCAAGCCATCCTTCCAATTGGGTTTATCAAGCTTACACAGACAGAGGTTTACACTTAGCCAAAATTCACATGAGACACAGCCAAGCCAACAGATGGGTTTATCAGCCTACCAGCCAAGCCATCCTTCCAGTTGGGTTTATCAACCTTACACAAACAGTGATTAACACTAAGCCAAAATTCACATGAGACACAGCCAAGCCAATAGATGGGTTTATCAGCCTACCAGCCAAGCCATCCTTCCAGTTGGGTTTATCAGATTTCCAAGGAGGTAGAAAGACTAACTGCTAAGATAGTGAGCTCAATCTGAGAGCTATGGACACCTACACCAAATCTAGCCTGACTTCTAAACATTTGCACGCCCAACACAAGGACGCATCCCCTTCTCTACTACACAGTCCCTCAAGCCATGCCTTCCCCTCCAGTGTTATTCAGCGTATGCAAAGAAGAAAAATAGCCCTCTAGATTGGTTTGTGAGGTTCCTTCACATACTAGGTTTATCAAGCAAGTCCATACTCCACTTATATTCCCCAAATTAGTTCAGATTTCAAATGAGGATGTACACACGACGATCTCAATTTTGGGATTAACAAAATGTAACAGAAGCCAAAGAATACACGCACATACACACAACAATTACGAATTTATGAGCATTTCCTGAGCCAAACCAACTGCTGCCATTACCAAAAACGAAATCGTTTGTTGGTCATTCAATTCAAAAACACAAATTAGATTATGGGCATTTGCATTCAGGAAATGACTAACAACTAGGAAAATCGTAAAAAGGAAAATAATTCACAGAACAGGAAAAAAAATTCGTGAAGGATCAAGACTCAGAACGGTTTTGCTTGTTGCGTGAATTGCATAATCCTCCCCCTTGCCCAAAATGTTCAACACAGTCCAAAATCGTGAGGGGAAGGTGAAACGCGACTGCATGAGGGAAAGGCAGACATTTTTTTGGGTATTTTCTTTCCCAATAAAATTTTACAAATGTTTTTACCAGAAATGGTGCTCTGCCCATTTCGAATTTTTTCCCTCTTCCAATCCCTCCTCCCTTATCCTTAGGAAAAGTCACGCCCCCATCTCATTTTGTTGCATTGACATAGCTGGTTGTAGGATTTTAATTAAAAATTGTAAATTAACATGATGTCCAAACTTATAACATTTAGCTAGCATAAAAACAGTATCGGCCTAAATCTTATTCGCCGAAACATAAACACTAAATTGATGGTGGGGATTTTGCCTTGAGATCCACACCATGATTATTTACATCATAATTATTAAATGCAAATGGGGTCAAGACTGAGGTGTTACATTCCCCTCCCCCTTCAACAACATTGTTCTCAGTGCTTTACAACAGTTGAACAAAAGTGCTATGTTGGTACTACCCTCAGCACTCCACAGAATTGAACAAAAATGGATGTGGAATCGCATGGCATCCTCCAGCTCCCATGTATCCTCTTCAGAATTGTAGTGCTCCCATTGCACCTTCACCTGCCCTATGGCTAGATTCCGGAGCATTGTGACCTTCCTAGCGAGGATGCGCTTTGGCTCGATTTGGCATTCCCCATCGGGTTCCACCTAGATCGCATCCCAATTTATTACATGGTTAGGATCATGTACATATCTTTTAAGAAAAAAACATTATGAGCCCTAGTGCTAGCAGGAAATGCAAGTCTATATGCAATTGGTCCTATTCTTCCAAACACTTCAAATGGCCCACAGTATCTAGGAGACAGCTTGGCACAACTCCCAAGCTTCAAGGAACTTTTCTTTGCCTTCACCCTGAAGTAAACATGATCCCCAATACTAAACTCTCTATTCAACCTATGCTTATTTGCATAGGTTTTCTATCTATCCTGGGCTGCCTTTAGATTATGTCTGATTTTTACAACTTCTTGCTCCATCTCCTTGAGCAATTCTGGACCAATCACAACTCTGTTCACGGGGTTATCCCAAGTTACTGGTGTTCTGCACCTCCTGCCATACAAAGCTTCATATGGACTCATCCCCAAGGATGCTTGATGTCCATTATTATAAGCAAATTCTACCAAGTGTAAATAGTCTTCCCACTTAGATGGTTTGTCCATCACATACATGTGAAGCATGTCTTCAAGCACTTGGTTAACTCTCTCGGTCTAAGGATGGTAGGTAGTGCTAAAATTTAACTTTGTCCCCAAGTCTACAAACAATCATTTCCAAAAATTAGAGGTGAACTTGACATATTTGTCAGAGACTATTTCCTTAGGCAATCCATGCAATTTAAAAATATCCTTCATGAAAATATTAGCAATTTCATTCGTCTTGTGCGTGGACTTAACTGGTATAAAATGAGCTTCCTTCGTCAACTTGTCCACCACAACCATGATGGAATCATGTTGTCTCCAAGTCATTGGAAATCCTATAATAAAATACATGGAAATAACTTCCCATTTGCATTATGGAACCGGCAAAGGTTGTAACAAACCTAATCGGTGTTGATGTTCCACCTTTACATGCTGACACTTTAAGCACCTTGAAATATATTCAGCCATGTCCTTCTTCATGCCTATCCAAAAGTACTGCTTCCTTGTTGTACCAATTGTCTTTTGATATCCCAAGTGACCAGAATATGGAGTTTGATGGATTTCATCCATAACAACCCTCCTCAAATATGCCACATTTCGATATACATCCTACTCTTATAAGTAAGAAGTTCGTCCTCTTCTAACTTATAAACTTCATACTTCTTTTCAAGGCTTTGCTGCTATAATTTATTCTTTACCTACGCATACATTTAATGTTCAGCATTACGGTTAATAAACTGCTGTCTCAAATCTGATTGGAAAATGTTAATAGATGCCATGTGCATTTCTTGTACTTTCCTGCTGAGTGCATGAACTACCTTATTCTCCTTACATGTTATGTGCTTGATCTCAAAATCAAACTCACATAAAAATTCCGGCATCTAGCTTTCCTAGAATTTATAGTAGGCTGATCAAACAAATATTTCAGACCACAGTGGTCTGTCATTAACTCAAATTTTCTTCCCATCAAGTAATGCCTCCACATCTTGAGAGCATGTACTATGGCTGCAAGTTCCAAATCATGAGTGGCATAATTCCTCTCATGCTCCTTCAGCTTTATGTATTCATAGAATCTCGTGTGGTTGTCTTGCATAAGAACTCCTCCAAGTCCTTGAACGCATGCATCCGTACATACCACAAAATCTTTCTCTAGGTCTGTAACTTTTAAAACCGATGCACTAGTGAGAAGATACTTTAACCACTGGAAACTTTCTTCGCACTTCGAGGTCCATTCGAACTTTATCCCCTTCCTTTGCAAAGAAGTGATAGCATGTGCAACCTTGGAGAATCCTTCAATGAATCTCTTGTAGTATCCTGCCAGCCCCATAAAAGATACTACCTCTATCCCATTCTTTGGAGTAGGCCAATTCTTGATAGCTTCAATCTTGTCAGGGTCCACGGATATACCCTCTTCTGAAATAATGTGACCCAAGTACTGAATTCTATCTTTATAGAAGTCGCACTTGCTCAGCTTTGCATACACCTGATATTATTTGAGCAATTGCAATGTTAGTCTCAAATGTTCTTCATGATCTTCTTCATTTTAAGAATAAACAAGAATGTCATCAAGGAAAAAAGGAACGAATTTGTCCAAATACCTGTTGAAGACACTATTCATAAGGCACATAAATGTTGCTGGTGCATTTGTGAGACCAAATGGTACCACTACAAACTCATAATGTCCATACCTGGTTCTGAAAGTTGTCTTATGAATGTCTTTGTCCTTGATTCTCACCTGATGGTAACCAAACCTCAAGTTAATCTTGGAAAATACCTTTGCTCCTTTCTGTTGCCGCCTTTCATACACCTGGGTTACGTGGCAGAAATCTTCAAGCCACTCGGTCTGTCCTTGGGGGCAAGTCTTGAGTCAAGGCTGTTACCTTGTTCTTGACTCCTCTGTTTAGGCTCAACTCCTAACGAAGCCAAGGGGGGTAGACCCTATTAAGTTACTAAGGAAAAATTATTTAGTATGATGATGGTATTGAAGAGTAAGTTTTTTAGGAGTTTCAATTTAACAATTGTAAACAACAAATAACCTGATGAGATAATCACAAGTAAGCACAAAAATGACACCCAATCACATATAGATTGAAAGAAATAAACAATTGACCAGTGCCTTGAAAATGGAGTCGAAAAACAATTAAGAGTGCTTGCAAGTGTTGGAATGAATGTTGTGCAATTGTATCTTGTTTAATTTTAAATTAATGTAAGAAGATGAGTAATTTAACTTAGGTGAGGGGACTCCAGGTATACCCAGGGGGTACTTGAAGTATGTCCAAAACTAAACCATGACGGCTACCCACAAGGAGTAAGTGGGTTGAATGGAGTCTCTGAGGCTATTGTTCATAATTCACTCAAAGGTGTAACAGAGATCGGCGCCCCGAGGTCACTTTTCAGGAGTTCCCGCTTCCTTTGGGTATTTTGCCACCGTAATGGTTTGATCGAGGCGTTGGATTTTCGCCTGATGGTTTGTCAATTTGGGGAGAGTGAATCCTAATTATTCTAGTCACTCAAGTGCTTTTGATGTAGCCTGACTGATTGGACGAATCACAGCCAAGTACAGAGCGTACACACTGGAGTCTTTGTTATTTTTAGTAAATTTTAAGATAGGTGTTCTTGTTAAAAAGAAAACCCTCCAGGAACCTCTTTCGATCCAAGTGGATCTCAATTGGGGAATCAAGGAGGGGTTAATTTTATTATGGCTAACGAAACAATTGATGAAAAAGGAATCAAAGATACACAACGTCAGTTTTCTAAATAGTCCTACCACGCATCTCTTTCCCCTTGCGGGTCAATCGGGGAGTCGTGGGGTAAGTAGTATGATTAATTTTGAAATTAAAGTATGGAATAATGCAAGATTATATTAAATTATACAATCCTGCATGTCAGTACTAAACTAGAGCAGAAAAAAGGGAAAAAAGCAAAAAAGTGAAACGAACACAGATCCCCCCTGGGGGGATGGGGAGCGAGCTCGAAAGAGCCTACTCAAAAAATATTTTCTTTTATTATTATTGATTACAATATCAGCAAAATGAAATATCAGAAACCTCTTGGTCCTTATATGGGATGAAACCAATATCTTACAACTCTCCAAAAAAAAATTAAATTTTAGTGAAAGGGGAGACCCCTAGGGGAATTTGAACGCTCTCGAGGCCACTTTCAAACAGCATATTCTTTTGTTTTCTGTTACACCTGCTAAAAATCAGCAAGAATGTTAGAATAACGTATTTCCAAAATCACTTTAAGAGTACCTTTGGATCAGCCTACCTTAACTCAAAAAAGACTAAGTTAAAACTAGCTAAACAGGTGAAAAAGGAACCAAGGAAAGCAAGCTTTCCTTGGGATCTTGGCTTGTTGTTTGTGCAGCCAATGAAATATGCACTGATTGTTGGATTTAATCTTTTTAAAACATAAAAATAAATCTAGAGCATGCAACCTACTGATTTTCTTTAACTTTCCATGCAAAACGGACTATTTCCTTATGTTAGATCTAGAATGCTTAATGATACTTTTCAGAATTGAGATCTAGACTACGAGCTTTGAAATAACATATCTATGTATATTTTACTTTGATATAACATATCCAAATGATAACAAAGCTTTAGAACACAGTAACCAAGTAAGAAAATTGATTTTTTAAAGAAAAGAGAAGAAGAGGAGAGAAGGTCGGCTCGTTGCTTGAATGAAACAAGCTGAAAGGAGGCCCTTTTGTGGAGCGCTGAGGGACATAGTCTTGAGCTTATTGGATAAGGAATGGCGTCAATATTGATCCACGCCTTCATCCAATCGGGAACCTGCAACTAGATAACGCAAGCCTGCACAACACCTCATGATATCTAGATATAGATGTATAAAGCAACAAAAATGAAAGATCATGCAAAAATAATCTTATTTAAGCATGTAACTAAAATTCTTGAGCATACATAATATGGATAAACAAGAGCAAGTAATCTAACTTTCCTAGTTTACACCCTTGATTCAATCGAATCCTTGAAGCCAGAAAACAAAAGCAGCACAGAAATTGAAAAGAAATTGCAGTTACCATATTAGCAGCATGACATTGGGAATCCACACAAACACATGCACTACACGGTATAGCCTCCAAAGCTTCTTTATTCACAATAAAAATATAGTAGTGTTACAATGGAAACAACTCCTCAATCCAAATCTAACTAGCTTGGAAGAGGCAGACTGAGCTTTATTTATACAAAAAACAGGAGATCCAGCCCAGGGGGGCGCAAATCCCAAGGAGACAGACCACTGCAGCTGAGGGAGAGTCAATCAATGCTGATCTGAAACCGAACTGAGCCTACTTGTCAATCAGGGGGTTGATTGAGCTAACACATCAACCTACAAACTAACACATCAAAGCATAGAGCTTCCAGAAGAGCCCACACGTGCGGAGGAGAGAGAGAGAGGGTGCAATTCCCCATAAAGGATGTTGAAGATCAACTCTGGATCTGTCCAGATCACCTCCTTCAGTCAAGGATTTGTCAGATCCAGTCAATCTGGTTCAGATCTGACTGATTTCAATCAAATCAGCTGAGAATCCATTGATCTACGATTTTGGATTTGCTCCATTATTCATCAATTCATTAATTAAAATAATCAATAATTGATTTTTGGGGTTTTCTGACCTAAGTGATGGAAAATTGTTCAAAACCTGAAAAAAGTGGGTCCATGGGTTTACATGGTGCTCTTAGCTTGAAAATGAGCACCTACATGACTGAAACTGATTATTTGGTCCACTTTTATTACAAAACCAATTTTTCCAATTAAACTATTAAAAAATAGCCTAAGTTTTGGAAAAAATAAATTTTAATAAAAAACACTGAAAAAATTAAAAATTTAAAAAAGTTGAAAAAACCTAGGGGGACTTAGACATGTTCATATGACTCGACCATGATGCTTAGCATGTTTATACATTGACACATAGACTCTAATAACCTCAATAAGCCTAAATGCCAAGCCGACCACCCCAACTTTGGAGGTATTGAGTGAAAAAATCAGAAATTATCAGTCGTTTATTCAGCAACCAATAATAACCGAGGGAAAAAACACCCTGGGCTGATCGGATTGACAAATAAATTCTAATAGACCGATTCTTTTACATACACTATCATGCAAGAACATTTATTACAATTCCCCCATGGGGGTATGAACATGTGATATAGTACAACAAAGTTTCCCAGAAGCAAGACTGAAGGTCTTCTGAAGTCTGAACAAGTTATCCTTGTCCGGTTCACCAGGCTCACTTGATAAAAAACGACTAAGTACAACTTAGGTGGTAACACTTTCATTTGATTAAAGAGGTCATCAATACTCGGCAAGGGATATTTGTTCTTCACCATGACTTTGTTCAACTGCTTGTAATCAATACACAATCTGAGTGTACCATCTTTCTTCTTCACGAACAGAACTAGTGCTCCCCAAGGAGACACACTCGGCCTGATATACTTTTTCTCCAAAAATTCTTGCAACTGCATCTTCAACTCTAACATTTATGGTGTACTCATTCTGTAAGGTTCTTTGGACACTGGTATTGCTCCTGGCATAAGCTCAATCATGAAATCCAATGCTCTCTTTGGAGGAAGCCATGGAATCTCATTAGGAAAGACATTTCTAAATTCTTACAACACGTGATAGTCTTCCAACTTGAGAGTTTCGTTCCCTGTTGCCTCCTCAATATGGGCTGCATACAACTGACAACCTTTTCTACAAAACTTCTTCAATTGCATTGCTAAAATTTGCCTTACAGAAATTACCTTTGGTATGTCTTTTACAACTACTAGGTTCCCTTCTCCATCCATGCATTCAAATGTTTTGTTATAACAGTCAAGTTTCACCCTGTGAGCTTCTAACCAATCAATTCCAATGAGAACATCATAGGAACCGAGTGGTAGAACGTTCAGATCTATGCAAGTGCTCAGTCCATTCATCATCAATGGACATTTCTCCACCACTTCATTAATTTTTCCCTTAGTTCCAGTGGCTAGCTAAACTAACCATGACTCGATATGCTTTGCTTTCTTAAGAGCACAAACCTCCACTACTCTCAGATCAATATAACTGTGGGTAGAACCAAGGTCAATCAAAATAGAAATAGATTGCTCAGCAATCTTGCCTGCAACTTCAACCATAGTTGATCGGTGATCCGCCTGGTGGTCTTCCAGTGTTGCATAAATTCTAGGTACGGCCCTTGCTACTTGTCCCATTGTTTCTACTTCTTGAATATTGTATGTTGGCCTTGCATTCTCATTCTCCAATGGACAATTTCGGCCTATGTGGGGTCCTCCACATTTCCAGCATTGAAGTGGTTCTTTGTTCTATTGCGGTTCTCTTGGATTTTCTCCCATTACTCTGGTTGGTTGTTTCTCAGCTCGAAATGGTTGCTTCTGCTGATTCCAGAAGTTAGGAAGTTTGAAACCTCTCTTCCTCTGATCAGACTTCTCATTCATCTTGTTCTTCCATGCCTTCCGGTAGTTAGGTTTTCCCTTGATTTGCTCGTAGAATACTTAGCTTTTCTTATCGCCTCCTCCAAATTTTTGGGTTCATAGAACTCAATTCGGTCTTTGTAGGACTGAGGCAGTCCACTCAGAAAGTGCTGAATTTTTACCTTCTCATCTTTAATATACCTGACATGCCTCAGCAGTTCCAAGAACTTGTTTGCATATTCCTCCATGGTTTGTTGTCCCAATCTCAGCTCATGGAATTCTTTGATTTTATCATTGTAGTACCGGTCAGAGAGGTACTTCTACTTGAAATATTTCTGGAGTTGTTTCCAGACAATCTTCCTTTCGTTGATCTTCTTCACTTTCCTTGTTAGAATTTTATCATTCAATCTAGCATTATGTTAGGATCTTTAACTAAGAGAATAACAAGTACATCAATCAAACACGAGAGACAATGAACACAATGTTTTTCCTCGGGGAAACCATAAAAGGAGAAAACCCCACAACTTCCTCAGAGATAGAATCAGCACCAAAGTAAAACCCCAAAATAGTAAAATGATCTCCCGACAATAGTAGCCTCTTTCTTTCTAGCCCCAACAACTTCTTCTCCCTCAGTTATGCTCTACAACTCAGTGTGAGTGAGTGTGTGATAAATAGAGAGGCTCGCTCTCTATTTATACTAATTCTTGACTTGACAATAACTCACTAGGGCCGACTTCACTAGGAGAGTCTAATAACCCTAGGGCCCCAGAACTGCGGGGACTTTAACCCTTGATCAATAGGAGGGTTACCCACAATGACTTGACATGACTTGTTTACATTATAGAAACTCCCGATTGGAACATCGAGACATGACATGACTCAAACACTTCCCGGAATAAACATCGGGGTACAATACATAAGATATACAAGTGAATACATTCTGAAGTTACAATTACATCAACACTCCCTCTTAACTAGGAAGGTATTCTCTCAACACAAGTCTTCTTCTCTATATCATCTGGATCATCATCGAGTCCTCGTCATCTTCATCTTCAAGTCATTTTCATCTTGATCTGGATCATCACTCGATCTGGATCATCATCGCTGGATCTAGATCATCACTGGATCTGGATCATCTCTGCTGGATCAATATCACTGGATCTAGATCATCACTTGATCTGAATCATCACTGGGTCATCATTACTGGTGCTATCTCATGATTCTTCTCATCACAGGAAGTTCTACAAAGCCATCACTTTTTCATGTTGGTTTTAGGAATAGCCTCCATGTAGGTCTTCTTCAGCGCTTATATCTGAACCTAAGTCAGAATGGACCACCCAGCACTTACATCTGATCATGAGAGGAACACATCCAACACCATGTCAGAAAGGCACGCCCAACACTCACATCTGACCATGCGGGAACACATCCCACAACCCTGTCAGAAAGGCCCGACACTCACATCTGATCATGCGAGAACAAATCCCACAACCCTATCAGAAAGGCTCAGCACTTATATCTAGCCATGTGGGAACACATCCTGCAACCATGCTAGAAGGGCTCTGCACTTACATATAGCCATGCGGGAACACACCCTGCAACCATCTAGAAGGGCTCTGCACTTACATACAGCCATGCGGGAACACATCCTGCAACCATGCTAGAAGGGCTCTCAACCCTAGGTTGAGGATTCCTGGTAACTGACCAGGTGCCTCCATTCTCCCAGAGAATGGCATCAGCCCTTATATCTGATCAAGTGGGAACACATCCCTCAATCACATCAGAATGGCCATGCACTTATATCTGATCATGTGAGAACACATCCCTCGATCACATCAGAATGGCCCTCAGCCCCAAACTGAGTATTCCTGGTAACTGACCAGGTGCCTCCATTCCAAGAATGGCATTCAACACTTATATCTAATCATGTAAGAACCAATCCTATAGTCACATCAAAATGGCTCAGCACTCATATCTAACATGGAAGGAACCAATCCTCTCACCATAACAGAATGACTCAGCCCTTACATCTGACCATGGAAGGAACCAATCCTCTCACCATGTCAGAATGTCTCACAGACTCATCACTTCCCCTTGGAAGGAACCTCGATCTAGAGAACACCAAGATTCTCCCTGAAGTACTCAAACTTCACTCTGGCTAATGGCTTCATCAACACATCAGCTATCTGTTCATCCATTGCAACATACTGGACCTTCACTGCTCCTATCTACACCATATCCCTGATATAGTGATACTTGATCTCGATATGCTTCGACTTGTCATGGAATACCGGGTTCTCCAACAACTTCACACAACTCTGGTTCTCGCAATATATACAAGTAGCATCTAACTGGAGATCAAATAAATCAGACAACAGCTTCCTCAGCCATACTGCCTCACAACTAGTTGAACAGGCTGCAACATACTCTGCTTCAGCTGTACTCAGTGCCACACAGGATTGCTTCCTGCTAAACCATGAGATCACACCTGATCCCATACTAAAGCAACACCCTGAAGTGCTCTTTCTATCGATGGCATTGCCTGCCCAATATGAATCAACATAACCCTCCAGGTTAATCTTCTGATTCGCTTCATACTTGAGCCCATAATCAACTGTGCCCTTTAGGTACCTCAGAATAAGCTTTGCAGCAATCAAGTGAACATGTCTCGGATCTATCAGGAACTGGCTCAAGGTGTTCACAGCAAAGCAAATATCCGGTTTCGTGTTTGTCAAGTACATCAAGGACCCAATCATCTGACGATACATCGTAGCATCAACCGCTTCTGATGAAACATCACTCAATAGCTTCAAGTTTGATGCCATAGGTGTGGTCATGGCCTTGCAGTCCATCATCCCGAATCTCTTCAGGATCTTTACCGTATATTTCCCTTGTCCCAAGGAAATTCCATCTGCATTCTGTCACACCCCCATGCCTAGAAAATAATGCATCATACCCAAGTCCTTCATTTTGAACTCGGCAGCAAACTTCCTCTTCGTATCAGCAATCAACCCATCCATACATGTTACAAACAGATCATCTACATATAGTAGGAGCATCATTGGGTTTCCATGTTCAACCTTGTAGTAAAGGTTGGAATCTGCTTTACTCTTGGCAAAGCCCAAACTAGATAGAAAGTTGTCGATTCTGTCGTACCATGTCCTGGGTCCCTGTTTCAAATCGTACATAAATTTTTTCAATCTACACACATGAGACTCCTTGTCATGTGTCTCAAAACCGAGTGGCTGCTCCACATACACTTCCTCTTTCACTACACCATTCAAGAAAGTAGTCTTGACATCCATTTGGTGTATCTTCCATTTCATCACTGTAGCCAGAGCAAGTACTGATCTGATGGAAGTGTATCTGGATACAGGTGCAAAAGTTTCTTCATAATCTATTCCTTCTTTCTGGGAGAAACCATGAACTACAACTCTTGCTTTATATTTTTCTATGCTACCATCTGTAGCATACTTGATCTTGTAGATCCATTTGGAAGTTACAACAGACTTCCCTTCTAGTCTTGGGATAACATCCCAAACATCATTTTTCATGATCGATTGATATTCTTTGATCATAGCATCCTTCCATTCTTTCATTTCTGTCGCTTTTTCATTTTTGTACATACACCGTTGTTCTAGCAGCTTCTACCCATAGATGCATGGGAAGATTTTGATCGTGAAGCATAGCCCTGCAGCTTCCATGATCGTTCTATTCTTCTTTTCTGCAACCCCATTCTGTTGTGGATTATATGGAGTAGTTAACTCCCTCTTAATCCCTGAATCTTTGCATAATGCTTTGAATTCATTTGAAGTGAATTCTCCACCATTATCTTATCAAAAGGTCTCGATCTTCTTTTCTGTGTGATTCTCGATCAAGGCTTTGAATTCCTTGAACTTGTTGAATACTTCATCTTTGTTCTTCATGAAGTATATCCATGTCTTGCTAGAAAAATCATCAATAAAAGAAACATAGTATACATACCCACTTAATGAACTTGATGACATTGGACCGCATACATCGGAGTGAATGATCTCCAAGATTCCTTTTGCCTTGCTCTCGCTACTTGGAAATGTCTTCTTTGTGTTCTTTCCTTTTGCACATCCTTTGCAGACTCTATCATGTTTTTCCTGAATTTCTGGAAGACCTTCAATAGCTTTGCTTGCAAGTGGTAGTGCTCTGTAGTGCACATGTGCAAGCCTTATATGCCAAAGTTCATTTGGCTCTACTATGTCATGGACTAAAGCTTGTTCTGGATGGCCCTTCAATTTGTATAGACCTCCCTCTTGTTCCCCAATCACTACTGCATCATCAAAAGTCTTTCCCTTTGGCCACGTGAGAACTTGGCCATCTACAAATGCAACCCTTATGCCTTTTGCATCTAATGCAGATATGGAGAGGAGGTTCTTCTTTAGTCCTGGTACAAACAATACATCTTGCATCTTCATAGAATTTCCAGAGTCTAGCTTATAGGAGGATTCCCCACTACCTTTTATTGGATACTGGTAGTCATCCCCAAGTTTCACCTTGTGAGGTGAGTCATGTTCAGATAGTTTCACAAAGGATTCTTTGAATCCCGTCATATGTTTGGAAGTACCATTGTCTATAAATCAATCATTGCTTCCATGTGAGAAAGTTCCTGTGAGAGCGAGATCAGGACATACTCTTCGTCACTTGAAGAATCATCACTTCTTGTCTGATTCTCTTTGTGGAAGGTTCATCATCCTCTGCAGCATGAGCATGATGTCTTCTCTTGTTTCCCTTCTTCTTATGGGAGTTAATCTTGTTTCTAGGACAGTCTTTGGCAAAGTGTCATCTTTCATCATATGTATAGAATCTTAATTTAGATAAATCTTTTCTAATGTTATTTTTCTGGTGGAAGTTCTTACCTTTGGAGTGATGAGAGTTTCTTCTGCTTTTCTTGGAGTGAACTGTGAGAGCTTGATCTTCACTTCCCATCTTTTCTTCTCGAGCTGCTATCCGAGCTTCTTCTTGAGAGCATTCTTCCCATAGTCTGCTAAACTTGACTAACTTCTTTCTGGCACAGATTCCTTGGATGAAAGAATCCCATGATCTAGGGAGACCATTCAAGGTGGTCATCACAATCTCTGCATTCTCCACTTCTTCATCCACTGCTTCAAGGTGTTCTTTGATCTAAGATACTCTTGTAAAGTAATATTGAATGGTCTCTGCATTCTGGATCTTTACATTCTTCAATTGGTTTCTCAAAGTCATCTTCTGATTTATGTTCTTCCCTTCAAATAGTTTGGTTAAGGCATCAAACATAGCTTTAGGTGTCTTTAGGGAGGACACATGTGGTATGAGGTGATCCTTGATTGAATCAACAATAATCCTCTTAGTCATAACCAACTTCTTCTTGTGTAAGGCCTTAGCCTCATCTCCCTCTGGCACTAGAACCTCCTCATTGATATAGGAGTCCAACTCATTTTCTTCCAGGACCAGGGAGATCCTATACTTCTAGGCTCGGAAGTTATCAGCTCTCTCAAGCTTTTCATCAAACTTGGTATGATGAGACATCTTAACTAAGAACCTCAAATGGAAATACAAAAGATTTAGAACTTACCAGGTCAAGATGTCGGATCTGGATTTGGAGCTGAATTTCTACAGTGTTGGTTCAGGAGCAGATTAGGGTTTGAATTTTCTGGAGTTCTGTCCAACCAAGTGCTTTGATCTTGATCTCTAAACTTCAATTTTGAGGAGGAGATCAATCCAGGCCTAGGCTCACTCAAAAATTCCACTTCTATGGAAAGCCCTAATTTTTGGCCGCAGTGTCGGGTCCAAAACTGAAAAAGCTCAGAATCAGATTCTTCTTCGACAAAAAGATGCGCCCTAGGGAGGAGAGTCAGCCTAACCTTCTTTTGCTCAAAATCTGTGGAGAGAGATCCAAAAAATAGGAAGCCCTAGTTCCCGCAGCTACATAGTGTCTTCTTCTCAGGTTAGCTCTGATACCATGTTAGAATTTTATCATTCAAGCTAGCATTATGTTAGGATCTTTAACTGAGAGAATAACAAGTACAACAATCAAACACAAGAGACAATGAACACAATGTTTTTCCTCAGGGAAACCATAAATGGAGAAAACCCTGCAACTTCGTCAGAGATAGAATCAGCACCAAAGTAAACCCCAAAACAATAAGATGATCTCCCGACAACAGTAGCATCTTTCTTTCTAGCCCCAGCAACTTCTTCTCCCTCAGTTATGCGCTACAACTGAGTGTGAGTGAGTGTGTGATAAATAGAGAGGCTCACTCTCTATTTATACTAATTCCCGACTTGACAATAACTCACTAGGGCCGACTTCACTAGGAGAGTCTAATAACCCTAGGGCCTCGAAACTGCGGGGACTTTAACCCTTGATCAATAGGAGGGTTACCCACAATGACTTGACATGACTTGTTTACATTATAGAAACTCCCGATTGGAACATCGAGGCATGACATGACTCAAACACTTCTAAGAATAAACATAAGTGTACAATACATAAGATATACAAGTGAATACATTCCGAAGTTACAATTACATCAACATTCCTGAAGTGTTCCAACCAAATAGATGCCCTTCCAGTTAAGTTGAAGATGGCCACCCTAACCTTCATATTTCCATAATAGTCTTGGACTTGGAAATATTTTCTTATTCCCAGAAGCCAAGCTTCATTCTCTTGCCCAGTCTTCACCTCACCATTGAAAGTAGGCAACTTTTCCTTCTTGAGTTCATCTCATGAGCGGTTCTGGTAACGCCTCTTCCTCCTACTCCTGTGATATGAAGAGCTGAAATCTTAAGTGGATATTCCAGAGTCAAATGACCCACTAGGAGATCCCTTCATTTTATTCTCATGAGAAGAAAAAATGGATCCATCAGGGGATTCTTCGAAGTCCGACGACCCACTAGGAGATCACTTTCTTCCTCTAGTAGTGTTCTTACTTCCTTCTGGATTTATTGTCCGGTCCCTAGAGTTCATCTTTCTATGAATATCTGTCAAACTATGCAATATGGTTGCGTTCAGCTGATTCTACTTCTCCTGAGCCTTAATCAGTCTTTCTTTGTCTTCTCTGTAGCTCTATATATCCACCCTGAGGCTTCTCATGGTGGCTGCAAAGTCTGGGGGGTATCTTGAAACTTCTCCCATTATACTCTGTCTCATCATTTCCAATTCTAACATTCCCCCCCATAGCATCTTCCTCATGTGCATTGGTGTCCCGTGCATAATCATTCATATTGCCTGCCCTCATGGCCGAACCAACTATTCCGAATCGCACTTCCCATTCTGAAGGTGACTGTAATTCTGCAAAAATGTGTTAGATAACACAAGTGTTAGATATAATCAAAACCAAAATCACTTAACCACTACCCATGGCAGTTTTTCTCTGTTATGCGGCAACCAATACATTGGAACTATTAACCAACAGCTCTGTAACTGTCCAACTCGGCCCATCGAGGTCCAATACTGTAATCACTTTTCTTTCTGGCCCATCCAAGCCCAACGCTGCAACCAGCAGCTTTGATACCACACTGTCACGTCCCTTCCCACCCCGGAGGAGAGAATGCGACCTAACTCTTCTACCCTGGTTACCTGTCTCTGATTATGCATTCGTATGATGATTCCTGATTCTTTTTTCTTTAAAGATCTACACAAGTAACAATTTCTCCTACTAACATTCTGATCCAGACCATGTATAACTCTTTATCTTTCCCAATCGCGGAGACATCAAATGGTGGAGAATCATCTCGCAGAAAATCAACGGTGCGGAGAGCTTCACTTGCGGAATCGGAAACATATCAAAATTTCACTCTCGCACCCCGCATCTCGCATGCGGAATGGCCGCTGCGGAGATCAAAGTTGCGGAAATCAAAATTTACCATAAGTCATTTCCGCATCCCGTAATTACAGAAAGGAAATTGCGGAAAACATATTTCGCAAAACGACTTTTCTGCATCCTGCATCCCGCATCCCGCAAGTTGCGGAAAGGGAATTGCGAAAGGGAAAATGTGCAAAGGAGATTTTGCCAAACGACATTTATGCATCCCGCATCCTGCATCCTGCAAATTGCGGAAAGGGAATTGCGTAAGGGAAAATGCGGAGTCCAAACTTCTGCAAAGCGCATTTCCGCATCTCGCATCCCTCAAATTGCAAAAGGAAAATTCTGAAAAGAATATTTCACCAAACAACATTTCCGCATCCCGCATCCTGCAAGTTGCAGAAGGAAAATCTATAGAAATTTGATCTGTTCGTGAAATTTCTAAGTATAAAACTGATTTCCGACATCCAGGACATCACCAATCCGGTCAATCTAACTTCATAACAACTTAGAAAATTCATTGAAGTAATTACACACACAGATGCATCATTCATGAAATATACAGCTGAAGCACAACGCATTTCATTGAAGCATTCATCTTTTCATATTAATCTATAAACGAGTACAGTTGCAGGGATTGAAACACAAGAGATATTTATCTTTATCAGAAGCTTGTCCCGCAACCAGCTATGTTGTTGCAACGCTCCACCCAACCATAGTTCAGTGTGCTCATCAATCTCTCAGCAACACTGCCACCCTTGAGTTGGGCATGATTTCCCCAAGGGATAAGGAACACTAGCAGACTTCTCCATAGCCAAGGATACAATAAAACTCAGCCAAGCCAACACAGTTGGGTTTATTAGGCTTACACAGGAAGTGATTTACACATAGCCAAAGTTTATACAAGTCACAACCAATCCAACAGATGGGTTTATCAGGCTACCAGCCAAGCCATCCTTCCAATTGGGTTTATCAGGCTTACACAGACAGAGGTTTACACTTAGCCAAAATTCACACGAGACACAACCAAGCCAACAGATGGGTTTATCAGGCTACCAGCCAAGCCATCCTTATAGTTGGGTTTATTAGGATTACACAGACAATGATTTACACTTAGCCAAAATTCACATGAGACACAACCAAGCCCACAGATGGGTTTATCAGGCTACCAACCAAGCCATCCTTTCAGTTGGGTTTATCAAGATGCCAAGGAGGTGGAAAAATTGACTGCTAAGCTAGCGAGCTCAATCCGAGAGCTATGGATCTATCCTGACTTCTAAACATTTGCACACCCAACACAAGGAAGCATCCCCTTCTCTGCTACACAGACCCTCAGGCCATGCCTTCCCTTCCTATGTTATTCAGGGTATGCAAAGAAGAAAACCAGCCCTCTAGATTGGCCTGTAAGGTTCCTTCACACACTAGGTTTATCAAGCAAGTCCAGACTCCATTTTCATTCCCCAAATGAGTACAAATGTCAAACGAGGATGTACACACACCGATCTTAGTTCTGGGATTAACAAAACATAACAAAAACCAAGGAATACACACACACACAACAACAACAACAATTACAAATTTATGAGCATTTCCTGAGCTAGACCGACTACTGCAATTATCAGAAATGAAATTATTTGTTGGTCATTCAATTCAAAAACACAATTCGGATTCCGGGCATTCGCATTCAGGAAACGACTAACAGACAGGAAAATCGTAAAAAGGAAAACAATTCACAGAACAAGAAAAAAAATCGTGAAGGATCAAGACTCAAAGCGGTTTTTGCACTACAAGCGCAAATTGCAAGGATGGCATATTGACATGTAAGATAGCTTGTTTTGGATCTTTGATGGAGCGATTAGTTTTGGTTGGGAGTGTTTCCTAGCTAAAATGATATGGTGGCTAGGGTTTGGATATCATAACTTGTACCATCTCATACTAAGTTGTCAATATGCACTTGTAACTTCATTTTATATATATATATATATGAAGCATGCTTTGTTGCCCAACTTTGTTTACTTATATCTTATTTTCATCATATGTTCTCATGGTGATTGAGAAGTTTCTAGTGTTGGTTATGCATGTTGATTTGACATAACATTGAGCAGATTTCTTAAGGGAATTGACAAACACATCGAATCTAATTGAGCAAATTTATCGCTGCGATAAATATATTGTAATAAGTTATTTTCGAATCTTATTCATAATGGGGAGTATTTCAATAAATCTATTGTAATAAGTTATTTTCAGATTTTATTCATAATGGGGAGTGTGTTCTAAGGGATTGAAACATTCTTCCCTTGGAATACATTTGTTTGATATTTATTTTAACGAGATGCCTTGTGTATTTCATTAAAATGAAGTGAAGTACAAATTGTTGTAATTTGCATTTCATATTAAACCTTAATGTTGAAAGTTCACAAAACATAGCTCCAAGAAAACTCAAGATTAAGGTGAGATTTCTAAATCTGCATTCATTTTAATAAAGGGAAATTTCAACATGGTATCAGAGATGATTTCATTGAAATTGCTTTATTGGTGAAGAGGGAGTTAGGTGTTCCAATCGTTTCATACCTAGGAGAGGTACTTCACCTAGTACAAGTTATCAAACGTGAAAACCTATTATGATTTAAAGTAAGTGCTTGAACCCTAAAAGGGTTGTTCTACTGTATGTGTTGTTGATTTTGCTTTGATGTGTGCTTTAGATTCTAGGGATGAGTACTCTAATTCTTAGGAAGGGTGATAGGTTTGATGGTACTTCCAATTTTACACCTTGTAAGTGCACACTACAAATACTTTTGAAGTAGGCTAAGGGTTGGGAAGATATTGAGTAAGAGATCATTACACCCTTTGATCTAAAATTTTTGGCCTTGCGTGTTAAGGAGGCCAAGGCAAAGAAAATTGTTCTCAGTTTAGTCACTCACATCACATAAAAGATTACATGTAACGGGATGTGTAATGCTTTGGCTTGGTTATATCAGAGTTCCAATGTCTCTAGAAAGATGCACTTGAGAAGCAAGGTTTCATTCATTGGCATAAGTAACACAGAGACAATGGTGAGCTACTTAGCCATCATCACAAAGTTTGGAGATCGATTGGACACCATAGGGACAAAAGTGGATGATAAAGATTTGGTGTCCGTTACCTTGAATGGATTTACTCCATCTTGGAAACTCTTTGGCCAAAGTGTTTGTGCCCATGTGCATTCACTTACTTATGATGAGCTTTGAGATGACTTTATATGGCAAGAGATAAGGTTGGAATCATGTTTAGCAAAACAAAAGGAAGTAGAATACCTAGCCCTCATCAAGAGTATGAAGAAAGGAAGCAAGAAAAAATACAAGAGAGTTAGGAAGGAATATCCAATCCCATGTAAGAAAGGTTTGAAATGTGAAATGTTTAAGGTGTCACAAAAAAGAATAGCATACTTGCCCATGTTTGCAAAAGGGGAACGCCAAGTAACATAAACAAATGGTTGGGAGCGTAGGTATTGTAGCAAGAGTGGGACGAGTTATCTTCCCATATTGAGACTTCATTTTCCATGGTCTCTTGTTTATATTCCAACACTATGTCAAGTGTTAGGTGACATGTGGATAGTAGAACATCGAGACTTGTGACTTATGATAGGAAACTCTTTGATGTGATTCGAAATCTCTAAGGAATGAGTGTGGAGTTGGGAATGATGCTTCATAACCTGTGAAAGGAGTCGGCTCCATTTCCATCCAAATGTCATCTAGTGATGTTGTTGACTTGAATGATGTTTTGTCTGTCCCTCTTTTGAAGAAAAATATTCTTTTAGTTTCTTATATGGTATATTTTAAGCGTGGAATTGCATTTAAAGGACAATGATGCACTATTACTAATTGTAGTCTAGCGAGTTCAAGAACTTTGGCTAGAAGTCTATGAGATGGTGGCATTTACAAGTTGATTATTGATCTTGTGGTGCTTGTACATACTAGCGAGACATTGAATAAGCCTTCTAGTTTTGATGAGGCATATGCAAAGCATGTATAGCAAGTTGCCATGGAGATGCGTTCCAAACCTATTTTGGAATCGGTGATTGAATTCAAGATTGTCATTGATGGGAGTATTGAAGAGTACCAAGACAGGGTTGTTGGATTCTCTCGGAAAGAGGGAATTGACATTGATGAGATTCTTGCTTCAGTTAATAGAGGATTCTCTCAAAAAACAGAGTCAACCTTGTTGAGGGTTTTTCCTTATTTATTGGAGATTTTGAGGTGCATGGAAGAGGTACCCATGTTTACAATGTGTTTGAGGCTTGTTGTAGGTGGTTTTTTGCACTACAAGCTTGGTATCTCAAGATGGATGAGATTTGTGCAGATTTGTATCTTCGTGGTTTTACTAGATCTTATCCACTTGTTTGGTTTTATATGGAGATCTAACCATGTTTGTGGGAAGTCCTGAACAACTCATGATATGGTGTCTAATAATTTTTGTGTGTGAAATTGATATGAATGATGTTGGAGATTGGTAGGTTGTTGATAATCCAATGTTATGTTCCTTCATATTCATAGGTGGTCAAGCCCCTACTGGAAGGGAGGTTCAAGATGTTGTGATAGTATCTTATTATGTTAGATACATTGAAGCTTCTAAAGCTTATAGGATCTACATTTTAGAACAACTAAAGATGTCGATGAACCAAAATGTGGCATTTAATGAGGATGTATGCTCCTTTAGATCATATGTATCTCCATTGATGATTGAAAGGGTTGAAGAGGTCTTTGTTCCAAGCGTTGATTCAAACGATAGTGAAGAATCTAATCCTAGCATGGACAACAAGAGATTGGGGATGGATACACCCTCAAATCTACCCCAACCTACAAGAAGTTGAGATATATTACTTAATCATTGCAAGATGCAAAAGTGCATGTAGGAGCACCCAAATCTTCAATGAGAGCAAGCATACCTCCTATGAAACATGATAACCATATTACATTGGCTACTTCCATTTGTGAGCCTTCTAGTTGCTTTGAGGTGAGGTGTGATGCCTTCATGGAGAAGAGTGTTATTTTGAGGAGGTGTGATGATTTTGCAGATGTGTACATTGTAGGTTCAATTGAGATGCAAGGGTGAAGGCTAGTGTTTATGGAAACACTTTCCTTTTAGGGTTACTCCAAAAGTGTTTACACCATACTTGAGGGTGCCTTACATGATGTGGGTGCATGGTGTGTTAATTACCCTTGGTTGTACCATGATGGACATTGGAGATATCTTACGCATGGAGTGGTATGTCTTAACTAGATGCTTAAGGAGCACACTTCCATAGGATGATTGAGACCAATTTGGCTTGGTGGCATTCTTCATGGGGCATGCACATGGAAGGTCTGGTTGCTTGCTTGGGAGGACAACCCACTTAGAGGAGAAGCATTGAGCATCTAAAAGAAGGGAGTTGAGCCCTAGGTGGCATGGAGATACTTCATTAGTTGCATGGAGGATTTTGCTTGACTTGAAAACACTTAGGTTGAGGAGTTTTCATGTAAGTGTGGTTGACATGAAAATATACATGAATTAGGAAGGGGCATTGAAACATTGGAGGCCTTTGGAGGAATGTTGGACATGCTCGCCTTGGGATCCTTACTTGATGATCATGCATTCATTGGAGCTTGACATCTATCACTTATAATTGGACCACTTCACATGTTGACCTATCTAGATCACTTCGAGTTTGATTCTTACGGATTATCCACAATTATTGTTGGCCTCCCTTACCTCTTATATGATAAAAGGAGGTGAAAGGCCTTTTCATTCATCATGTTGATCACATGTATTAGAGATGTGAGACCTAAAGTGAACTTGTCGCTTTCACTTGTACTCTTCTTCATTGTACTTTTTTCTCTTTGTCATGATTACAAGGGTTTTTGAAATTAGTCAAGAAGACTAAGGTTAGGGTTTATCGTAAGAAAACAAGGGAAGCTAGGATTTGGGAAAAACCATAGAGGAGCAAAGGGAACACTTGTTTATATAATTCTTGTGAAGGAAAGACTACAAATTTCTGGTATTTTGAAACCCTAATACTACTTGGAGTGCTTACTATGGAGAAGATAGTGGAAGACTACTTTGTTTTCTCTTATACACCTGTGTGATATAAGTGTAGGTGCCAACAAGGGCTTGGCAATGTGTATGTTGGTTTGTGGATCTCTATGTAATAACCCTCGTCCCTAACTCCCATCGTTGTAATCGAATATAAGTGATGTAAATATGTTTATGTAATGGTTCATGGCGTGGAGCTCAAAGCCAAGGCCCTGCTAATGAACATTGTAGCGTTGGTATGATTTTATGGTTAAACCATGTGTTAACTAAAGCATGGTGTCATAATGTGTATAATGTAATTGCAAATGATGAGATAATAAAAATAACCTAAGGGGGGGAATGTGCAAGGAAACTAAAAAGAAGGGCAATGGTATCCACTACCTGGACAAGCCTGAAGTTGGTGAAGGTTTGGGAATTCCATTAACGATGACCAAGTGCCATCATGGTACCTTTGAGTGTTGCGAGGATAGCAAGTTGATTGCTCGCTTATTAACTTAAAGCCCATAGGTATGCGTATGTTGCGCTTACTTTGGAGTGTTGTGAGACAAAAAATCACTTGAGTGAAAAAGTAACTCAAAAGTAAACTATTATTCTCTTATGAGCTATTATTATTATTATTATTATTAAGAAAAAATAATTTAATACTAGAATTGTTGAATTTTACAGGTTAGATTAGTGTTAATACAAGTGCTAAACTTCAATACATGAACATATAAAAACTGAGCTAAAATTTAAATTGTAATGGAACATAACAACATAACTTTCATTTCTTTCAACTTAATGCTCTGCTGGTCACTTTGTTAACTTAACGCTCTATCGGTTACTGCGTTAAAGTTGATCATTGAAATGTTTCATCAAATGTCATGTACAGAAAAATAATAAATAACATGTGCAGTAAACTAAATCTCAAATAAACTACAAAAGATAAAGAATCATAACCATTTGTTGGATCCGCCTTATACTCAGTTAGTTCTGAGTTTGATCTTGTCATTGAAAGGACAAGTCAAACTAGTTAAACCATATACATACCTTGAGAGAGACAAATCAGGTAGAAGTAAACAGACCTTCAACCTTCAATCAGATTAGCAATTTAGTCATACAGTCAATAAATACCATCACAGTGGAGTTTGTGGAGCAGCCAAAAGATCACAGAGTCTGCTGTGGATAACCCAGTATGTGTAGTAGACTAAATACGCAAAGGCAACTTTGGGCTATACAATCCGTGGAGCTGACCAAGCGTGGAGGGACCACACTGGACGAGAAAACGACAGTCAACAGTCCAGCCAACAAACAGAGAGGACGCGGATCAACATAGCATCACGTGCGGGTAGGGCAGCGCGGTTGCAGAGAAAGAACGCTCAGCGGGTGAGGACCCTGCAGGCAGCCGGCAAGGCAAAACCATAAGTCAAACCGTGAGGAAGCCGTAGGAAACCAACAATAAAAATGGAATCAAATCGTGAGGGTGAAAGAATCACAGAGATCGCCCCGTGAATGAACCAAAGACAAACCCGCAGAGATCAAGCACGCCAAGGAAATCGTAAACAGCCTGTGCTTACAACCAGAAGAAAAAAATTGAATCAACCCGCAAACAAATCGAGTGGAAAATAAACTGCAGATAGCAGTGAGGAAAATCGCAGGCACCCAATAGACCAATCGTGGAAAAGATAGTCTGTAAAAAGAAACACGTGATGACAATTGAAAGAGCTTCCAACAAATCAATCACTGCATAAAAGAAAATAACCTCATCTATTTATAAGTTAAATGGTGTAATAGATTCACGTTGAGGTTCACAATAACCATAGAGTGACCCAACTATAAAATTAAAAAATGGACCAATAATATAAAATAATTTAAACCATAAAATAAAATAAAATAAAGATTTGACCAATAATCTATTATAAAATAATCAAAGTAATCATAAGGTAAGGGTCTTAAACATGACAAAAGATTAAATGGTCTAAAAAGTCTTTATTAATAAAATCATAAATATTTTATTAATAAAACTATAAAACAATTAATTAAAGAATTTATAATAAAATCATAAAGTGAAAGTCCAAAGGTCCAACGTAAAGTTGATAGTCCAAAATCATAAGTGGGTCAAAAAGGTCCTTTTAACAAAACATAAGGTAACCATAAAAATACATGGTCCAATGGTCTTTAATAAACCATTAAGTAAATATACTCCATAAAGTAGGAGTCATCATAGTCAAAGGTGCACACAAGTGATAGTGCTAGGACCAGTAAGAATAGGACCAAAATTCAACAACCACAAGATCAAGGTGAACCGTAAAGGTGGATAATCAATCAATTAGGACTAACAAGACCAAATACGTTTCTCTCTCTCAAGATACATAGTTTATATATGCATATTTTGTCATCACTGTATAAGGGGAAGATCCAAACGGATGGTACAATCCTTTTGTCCTTAACACTGCTCCTAAGGGTTAGGTACGAGGGACATCGTCAAGGGGTGGCCAGTCCCTTGAGAAGCAACCTAGCAATAACCGATTAGGAGAGGGGACATCATTAACCTCCATTCTTAATGAATGGCTTTCAGCCTTAGGCTGAGTTTTAGTCTCACACTGAATCAAGTTGATCAATCCCTAGACCCTAACCAGGTCCTCCATTCTCTCACCGAATGGTTCTCAGTACTAAGCTGAGTTTCAGTCTCACACTAAAGATTGATCAACTGCCTACAGGACTTTCTTGGACATCGTGTCCCTGGTTCCAGACCAAAATATGTCTCTACCTCTATCTACGGGATCTACTTGGACATTGTGTCCCTAGTCCTAGACCAGAATACCCTAGAGGCACATAGGGCCCTAGCCATATGCTAGGGGCTTTGCCATGGCATCAACCTACTTGGTCCTAGACCAAGAACCCCAGGATACTGTTGGGGGGCCCTGGGGTACCTTCTAGGGTCTTACTCTGTCCTAGTCAACTGACTAGGGTGCCATTCTCTAAGAATGGGTCTCGCAGCTACACTAACTTCAACAGGAATACCTAGAATTTTGCTTGGGTTTCTAATAGAAGCCAATTTCCATTTTCAAAAGTGATTTAACCATTTTAACTCGCCATTATATTTATATAATATACATGTATGTGTAAATAGATAGATATTATAATATAAAGTTATTACTTAAATAAAGTAGAAATTGCCACATATATATAGTCATAAAATATAAATCATTTAACATACACATGTATGTATGGATTCTCAAGGCATGCAGTAGTTGGTTGACGTGAATTACTGTAGATATATGTAACTGAATCTAGAATTTTTGTACTTACAACAGATTAGATTGTTAGAGACAAAACTACATACATTTCTTACGAAGAACTGTTTGATACCAATATCCAAAATTTCCAATTGTTTTCGGTTTTAAGAATGCGACATTAAATATTCCTATTTGACACCAAATAGAAATGTATGAAAAGTGACGAGAATGTCCAGGCAGCAAAATGTGAAATATGATCGATACTTGATGGTCTCGTCAAAAGATACAAATATGTACGAGATTAAGGAATTTTATGAAAAACTCAAGGTCACCAAGAAAGTTCAACTGTACTGATCTCATAATATATTTTTGTTACAGTATCCTTCACAGCAAAGGTGAACCAGATTGGTTGCACTTTAGGATCAGATCCCACTACCATCTAATGTTAAAAGCACCTTATACAGATCAGGTCGCCTATCTCTAAATACTCCCCAGCTCTGCCTTTTATTCTTGATCTTGTTGAGGTCAAATTTATAAACCAAGACCGCTTCATCCTTATTGTTAGCAGCTGATAATATTTCTCCAGTGGGTCCTGTTCATAATATCGATGACCTGACCGTTTAATAAATTTCAACCAAACACAAAACAAGGGCATGAAAAACATAACTACATGCTTGAGCATCCCTAATGAAGAATGAGCACACCTGCTATGAAGGAGTTGCCATAAAATGTTATCTGACTTGGTCCATGCTCAGTTTCAATAACCTCCTTCCCAATACGGTTTGATGCAACCAATGGTACCTGTTACGTCATAAAGAGACTATTTTAAGAAAACGAGCCTATTGTAAATTGTAACCTCATACGCAAAAAATGCAGAAAAGGAGTTCAAATGGTATTTGGTGAAGTGCAAGCACAGCCATATATAAGCACATTAATAAATTAAGTACATAAACCAAGGTAATCATGAAAGGTGAGTTATTAAGGTGATTAAGGCCCCAGACTTCCACATTACCAACTATGATCTTGAGACCTTGCACGACATTAGAAAGTGTTGTCTATGAGTGGGTAGGCACATGCATTCACTGAAAATAGTAATACAAACTTACAATATTAGCTCCTGCATGCCCCTGCATTACTCGCTTCCAATGCTGAGATGAATCAAGATTGGAATCCTGTGGTTCAGAGCCTATTGCAGTAGGATAAAATAATATTTCTGCCCCCTTAAGAACCATTGCTCTTGCTGCCTCCGGAAACCACTGATCCCAGCAAATAGCTACACATCAAAGAAATTCATTAAAATAAATTCATGATTAAAAAATCCCTCTATATCACTCCTTTTTAATGTTTCATTGAATACCAGACCATCATTCCTTCTAAAATCGAACAAGACAAGAAAGAACTGGAAGGAAGGAAAGTGCACTGTGTTGATTATGTTGAAATCACAACAGAAAGAGGGGATCAAATGGAACCAAAAACCTGCAACAGGAAGAGAAAACACAGCAGTAAAACAGTGTGCTGGAGCTGTTCATTAAATGCTCTAGATAGAGAAAGATCAAGTGCACAAGTGAGAAAAAAGCCAACCAAGGAACAAGAGTGCCCAGCACAAGGTTCAGGTGCCCATAGGCTTAAAGACTTTATATTAGACAGTCTGTGGCCATTGATCAAAAAGATGATTTACAAATAGAGCTCGAGTGGTGCAACAGATTTAGGTCAAGAGATCATGCTGCCCCATAGCTGGAATGTAATGTACTTAACCCCAGAATTACAGAGAAAAACAACAAAATGAGATAAAATACCAGTGCTGAACAGAAAATACAATAGAGAAATAGAAAGAACCTGAGAAAGAACCATTTTATTATTGATGTCCATAAGAGAGCAATGTTCACTTGCCTCTTCGAGCAGGAAGCCTCCCATGAGCAGAGCTCCAAATACAATAACAATCCTTGATCACCTTACACAACCTTCTACTCTATATATAGTGCATCAATAGCAAAAACCTTAACTACCTATGGTCCCAGACTCCCACTATTAAAGACGGTCGACCACCTAGTGTATTTTAATTAATAAAGAGACCTTTTTACAATAAGCAACTATCTATCTCATAGGCCTTATTCAAAGAAAATGGCCTTGTCCATCAATAAATTACTCCCAAGTTTCCTCAAAGTAGAGGGGTTAGGGTAGGACCTTAACATGCCCTCAACCCTTCGAAAGCACCATTGTCCTCAAGACTGGAGATGGGGAAGCTGCTGCAAAATGGATGATGGTTCCCAAGTAGCATCTTTAGGGTGCATATCCTTCCACGGATTGAGAACTTCTTGGGTAGTCAGCTAGGGGAGGCAATGCTCTCAACTGGTTAGAAATAGTTTGGGCTGGAGCCAAATGGAGCCTTCTTCATTGAGCTCTAGTAAGGTGGTTTGAACTTGGCAATTCTGTCCCGTAACCTTCTTTAAACAAGAAACATGAAATATTGGATGGATCTTCAAGTGTGCTTTTAAGGGCTAATTTGTAAGCCACATGTCCAATGCATTGTATTATCTGATATGGGCCATCAAATTTCGGTGCCAACTTCTGATAACCTTTAGCTTTGAGAGATGTCTATTTATAGGGTTGGAGACAAGGAACACCTAATCCCCTACTTCAAAGGAATGTTCTGAGCAATGTTGGTTTGCCTGTTGTTTCATGCAACTCTAAGCCATGGCCAAATTTACCTTCAGTGTGCAAAGAAAGGCTTCACAACAGTGAAGCATACTATCCACTGTAGGTACCATTGAGGTCCCTAATATATATGAAACTACTGAAGGTGGTTATTGGCCATATACTGCTTCATATGGGATCATTTTTGTAGCATCATGATAAGTAGTATTATACCACCATTCAGCCAGAGGTAACCATTGCACCCAATGGTATTGTCTTTTAAAAAAAAACATCTCAAATAGGTTTCTAGACACTTGTTGACTGCCTTGCCAAAGTTGAGGATAATAAGTTGTGCTCATTTGCAACTAGGTGCAGTTGAACAAACCTTGCCAAAATTTGTTGGTGAATGCAAGATCCCTATCTGACACAATGGAAGTAAGCATACCATGGAGATTAAAAATTTGAGGATAATAAGTTGTGCTCATTTGCAACTAGGTGCAGTTGAACAAACCTTGCCAAAATTTGTTGGTGAACAAGATCCCTATCTGACACAATGGAAGTGAGCTTACCATGGAGATTAAAATTTGATCCAAAAAGACTTGGGCAACACTTGCTGGAGTAAAAGAGTGTTGGAGGGCACAAAAGTGAGCAGATTCGGAAAGTCAACTGACTATGACCATGATGACTGATTTGTTGCCTGCTTTAGGAAGACCTGCTATAAAATCCATGGACACGTTCATCCAAATAGTAGCTAGAATTGGCAATGGCTACAATGCCCCTAGAGTCTTCACTATCTTACCCTTGTTCCATCGACATGTGTCAATTCAATCACAAAAGTATGTATATTGTTTTTCATTCCTGCCCAAAAGAAAGAGTGCCTAGTGCACTCATAGGTTTTTTGAAATCCCGAATGAAATGATATCTGTCTTCCTCGTATTTCCTGGACAAAGCACTTTCCACAACAATGTCTTTGCCCATTTTATGGATGATCTCATATCATACCCCAACATCTTAGTGACCCACTTGTGTTGCTCTAGAGATGACCTTCGTTCCAAAAAATACTTTAATTTGCGACTATCTATTTTGATTTCAAAGTGTCTTCCCATGAGTAAGGGTTCTAAGTTTCAACTGCATGATGACCATCATCTCTTTCACATAAGTGCATTTATCTGAATTCTGACTGCACAATTTTTAATTGATGAAAACCAACAGTGCTCTTCTTGCATCAATATTGCTCCCAAACCTCAACTCGACGCATCACATTCTAGTACAAAAGTCTTTGTGAAATAAAGTACTGCTAATATTGACATGGTACACATAACTTCTTTTAAAGCTGAAAAGGACTATTTTCGACTGCACAATTTTTAATTGGTGAAAACCAATGGGTGCTCTTCTTGCATCAATATTGCTCCAAACCACAACTCGACACATCACATTCCAGTACAAAAGTCTTTGTGAAATAAAGTACTGCTAATACTGACATGGTAGACATAACTTCTTTTAAAGCTGAAAAGGCCTACTTTGCGGCCTCAGTCAAAACAAAGGCATTCGTTTTTAGCAGGGCTATTAGTGGGGGGGTGTTAGATTTTCTTAAAATTATAGCAGTATATCTTAATTGCATTTATCAATAGGATCACTAGAAGATAGACAAAGCACAAAACAATAACACAAGTATTTTTCACCTGGGAAACCCAATTGGGAGAAAACCCAGCAACCTTCGTCTAGATATAATAATTCTGAGATCAGAGTACAATGAAGAAAGAAAAGAAAAATATGGAAATGCTTTCCAAAGATTGAAGCCCTGAAAACAGCCTTCTTCTGCAATGTATGCAAACTTCTCTGAGCTGCTGTGTAGCTACACTCTGCCAGAAACTGCACACTTCACTTGTGCTGCTGCATTATTGTTGTGTGTAATAATGAGGGGCGCCTCCTATTTATACTGTTTTCCCACCCAGAAATTAACTGGGGCCGACTTCACTTGGGGGAGCAATATAATTTTATATTTCATAATTTATATTTTATTATTTTATTGTTGGTTTTTCACCCCAAGGCTTACACTATTCTTTCTAGGGTTTGTATGAATGATTACAACAAGTTCAACTGTTGAAGGAGGACAATAAGAATAGCTTCTGAAGTTGCACAAACTCCCACACTCCCTCTCAACAAGGAAGGTATTCTTCGGTCTTCATCAGCATCATGATCTTCTGGGTTTCATCTATATTGTCTCCATCATCTCTAAACGTACTAAAGGTTGTCTTTATGAATTTGTCCTATCGTGATGTCTGAGAGAGAATATCCCGCTACCTATCCGTCTCTACTGTCGATGGAATACTTCCATGCCTGGCTAGAGATCCTTGATGAGCACACGTGCACGACCATCTACTACATGTTCGTCTCATCTGCCGATGGGGTACTCCCATACCTGGCTGAGAACCTAAACGAGTAGAGGTACTTGTGCAATCACACGGCCTTCTACTACCTATCCGACTCATCTGTCGATGGGATTTCTCCCATACCTGGCTGAGCACCTGGACAAGCAGAGGCACCTGTGTGAACCCGACCATCTACTACCTGTCTATCTCATCTGTTAATGGGATTTCTCCCATACCTGGCTGAGAACCTAGACGAGCAGAGGTACCTGGGAAAGGGTATACTGAGTGTCTCTCAGTTATGTCTCCCTCTCAAGGAGGGATACAGTCTCTTCTACTCCAAGTCTTCCGCGAAAGTATTCAAATTTCACCCTAGGAAGAGGCTTGGTGAGAACATCTGCAGTCTGGTCATCTGTCGAAATATATTGTAGATCAACCGCACCTTTCTGCACCATATCACGTATGAAGTGATGCCGAATCTCTATGTGCTTTGACTTGTCATGAAATACAGGATTCACTGAAATCTGCACACAACTCTGGTTATCACAGTGAATCACGGTTGGCTCTAGAATCTGGCCAAACAATCCTGCAAGAAGTTTACGAAGCCAAACTGCTTCTCAGGTTGCTGAACTAGCATCCATATACTCAGCCTATGTAGTACTGAGAGCTACTAAGTTCTGCTTCCTACTGCACCAGGAAATAACTGCAGAACCCAGACTGAAACAACATCCTGAAGTGCTCTTCCTATCAGTAGAGCATCCGGTCCAATCTGAGTCCATAAACCCTTGCAATTTCAAGTCACATTCTGAATCATATCGTAGACCATATCCGACAGTGCCACGTAAGTATCAGAGCATATGTTTTTGCAGCAATCCAGTAAATCTGCCATGGTTCGCACATGAACTGACTGAGAGCATTCACAGCAAAACAAATATTTGGTCTGGTGTTCGTCAGATACATCAAGGACCCAATCAATTGGCAATACATGGTAGGATCAATCAAATTTGAATCTGAAGCAGAATCCCTCAACTTCTTCAAGTTTGCATCCATCGGAGTGGCTATGGACTTGCAGTCCAACATTCTGAATCTCTTCAGTGTATCTATGGTGTATTTTCCTTGTCCTAGGAAAATCTCTTTCTGCCTTTGCCATACTTCTAATCCCAAGAAGTAGTGCAACAATCCAAGATCCTTCGTTTCGAACTCAAAGGCGAGTTTCTTCTTACACCATAAATAAGTTTCTCATTTTCAGTAAGAAACAAGTCATCAACATATAGTACCAAAATCAGTGGTTCATTATTCACAACCTTGCAGTAAAGGTTGGGGTCTGCATCACTCTGGGTGAAACCCAGAATCACCAGGAATCCATCTATCCATCCATACCAAGCATGAGGTGCTTGCTTAAGTCCATATAACAGCTTTTTCAGCTTGCATACGTGAGACTCATTTACATGGACAACAAACCCTTCTGGTTGTTCAATATATACATTTTCCACAATAATACCATTGAGAAAGGCAGTCTTGACATCCATCTGATGCAACTTCCATCCCATAGCTGAAGCAATAGCAATGATCGATTTGATGGAAGTGTATCGAGCCACAGGAGCAAATGTCTCATCATAATCGACTCCCTCTTTTTGAGAGAATCCTTTGGCAACAAATCTGGCCTTGTATTTTTCAATACTCCCATTTGCTCCATGTTTGATTTTGTATAGCCATCTGGAAGTTACAACTGACTTCCCCTTAGGTCTCAGTACAATCTCCCACACATCATTTTTCATGATGGATTGATATTCTTCCACCATGGCATCCTTCCAAACTTGGTGTTTGGATCTTCATAAGTGGTGGGTTCTGAGTAAA
Organism: Pseudotsuga menziesii; assembly: GCA_001517045.1. Taxonomy (NCBI): domain Eukaryota; kingdom Viridiplantae; phylum Streptophyta; class Pinopsida; order Pinales; family Pinaceae; genus Pseudotsuga; species Pseudotsuga menziesii. Next base: position 712,683 of record LPNX010990890.1, on the reverse strand, counting down.
TGATATGACTCATCAATGCAACATAACTAGAGAACCTCTGAGATCTTTTGCTTTCTCAGAAAGTGCCATGTGGAGCTTCATGCCCCTCTGCATCCTGTAAGGTCTGTTGTGACCATCTAGGTCTTTTCCAACTCATTGTCGTATCTTCAGGAATATCAACTGTCGCGACGGGATCAATGGGATCGATGGGTTCATCTTTTCCTGCTAACTTGTTCTGAACTGGAGAGGGTGATCCTGGAGCTCGGTGATCCTCATGAAATATGAGGCAACATTCTCGGACTTCGTCATCTTCATATTCGACAATTGATTCCTCAATGTGAGAGTCACATTGATGCTACTGTGTTCAAATAGCTTCTTTAGGGTTTTGAACATCCTTCTCACCGTCGACTTTTATGAGATCTGAGGAACCAAGTGGTCTCTAACTGAGTCCACTAAAATCCTCCTTGCTTTGGCATCATTCTTTCTCCAACAAGGTTTGTCTTCTTCGGCTTCTAGTTCTGGGACCTTTGCCTTTACAGACTGTAATAGGTCATGTTATTCTAGTAGAAGAAGAACCCTAGACTTCCAGGGGATGAAATTGGAATCCCCTTGCAAACAATCTTCAACCTTCATGCTGATCATCTTGACTACAGATCTGGATTTGAGACCCTAACAAAGGTTAGGTCAAAAAATGAAAGTTGGAGTTTTGGAAAACCAACTCCACGGATAAATGCGCCCTAGGGAAGCGAGTTGAGTAGAGGTACAGTCGAGCCAAAACTGTGGAGAAGGTAGGTCAAAACTGGAAACTCTAATTTCTGATGCAACTGTAGAATTAGGTCAAAATTGAAAATTGTCATAATTGAATTCTGTCTTCACCAAAAGATGTGCCCTCCTTAGAGCGAAATTCCCAAGGCTTTTTTCCTGCCAAAAGGTTGAGTGAAGACCTTGAAAGATGAAACCCTAGTTTCGACAGGTTGTCGACAAAGTTCCGACAATGGCTTCTTCTAGTACTACTTTGATACCATGTTAGATTTTCTTAAAATTATAGTAGTATATCTTAATTGCATTTATCAATAGGAATACTAGAAGATAGACAAAGCACATAACAATAACACAAGTATTTTTCACTTGGGAAACCCAATTGGGAGAAAACCCAGCAAACTTCATCTAGAGATAATAATTCTGAGATCAGAGTAAAATGAAGAAAGAAAAGAAAAATATGGAAATTCTTTCCAAAGATTGAAGCCCTGAAAAAGTCTTCTTCTGCAGTGTATGCGAACTTCTCTGAGCTGCTGTGTAGTTGCACTCTGCCAGAAACTGCGCACTTCACTTGTGCTACTGCACTATTGTAGTGTGTAATAATGAGGGGCGCCTCCTATTTATATTGTTTTCCCACCCAGAAATTAACTGGGGCCGACTTCACTTGGGGGAGCAATATAATTTTATATTTCATAATTTATATTTTATCCTTTTATTGTTGGCTTTTCACCCCAAGGTTTACATTGTTCTTTCTAGGGTTTGTATGAATGATTACAACAAATTCAACTCCCGAAGGAGGACAATAAGAATAGCCTCTAAAGTTGCACAAACTCCAATAGGGGGCAATCTTCCCATAATTCTACACAAAAATTTTGTAGTAACCTGTAAGCCTTAAGAAGCCACGTAAGATTTTCATTGTTTTAGGTTATGGTTGTTGATTAAGTTGTCATTGTTGCCAATAATGCTTAATCATCAATGCCAACAAGTGTGCCTTGGTACCCCTTGAGGAGCTCCTAAGGGTTAAGAAAGTGTCAATGTTTAAGGACACCTTTTGATCTTGTCCAAGCCCAAGTTTTAAGCCCTTTGAGACCTTGGGACAATGTCAAAAACCCTGAACACCCTATAGAGTGTTTAAGTACCACAAAGATGTTTTACGGTTCCCCAGTTGTTTCTCTGGTTCCCCAATACCACAACTTATGCCCCAGTACCCTAGAAAAGTGTCCTTGGTGGGTTGAAGAAGCGTAGAGTCCAACTGACCCATTTTGTGGTCATTTGCGTTTGCAATGAGGTCTTGGTGCCCTAGAAGAGGTCCTTGAACCCACACCTTGATGGTTATGATGATGAAGCACATCCTTGCTTATGGAGACTTGGCTGACCTAACTACAAATCCTAAAACTCTTGTCTATGGTGTCTAAGCCCACTTGCCTTGCCCTTAAAACACTAATGATGCCTTCTTAACCCGTGCCTTTTACACAAAGCCCTTATTTGATGAGTAAAGGACACACCCTTACATTTGGTGGCTAAGAGAACACTCCCATACACATGTTAACCCTAAAAACGAAGTGTGTCACAAGTAAATTACCCTTCTCTCCAACGTTGAACCCTTGAAGTGGTTAAATCTTTTTTAAGTATGGGCACCTACACACACATGGTTAAGGTCATAAATAAAATACTAATTAAAGTTATAATGACAAAACAAATTAAAAATACTAATAAACGAGTCTCTATGGATCCTTGCTACCACTTGAACTCATTAATTATTAATTCAATACTTTGTTTTTTAATTAATGAAATATAAAGTATCTCACATTAAAGTCGGCCCTTTAAGAATTAAAACAATTATTAAATGTTGTTTAGGTCGGCCCCACTAATAATTAAATGTTAAAACATTTTTTTTTTAAACTACATTAGGTCGGACCTAATCTCCTAGCACTCAACGCCTAAAAGAGTGTATCTATATACCAAATGATTGCCATTTCAAGATACAACGAATGATCAAATACACTGAGGTATCTCACTAGTCTTGGACTGAGTTTTATTTTGCAGACTGAGGAAAGGAATAGCAGTAATAGCAGACCTGAGTTTTGACTTTTTGGTGGCCTTTCTTTTCGTTTGTTTGAGATTCAGATAGCATACTGAGGCTCCCCAGCTGGTCTGACAGCTAGCATCCGAATTATTTAAGGTTCAAAACAGTCAACCCTTTTGATCCGAGTTCTTGGAAGAGTTGCTACTCTCTTTCCACAGACCCAAGCTTTGGACCAGTCCTAGTTTGTGGATTGCTCTAACACTCCAACAGTCCAAATCTGCTGCAACATACAGTCATTTACACACAGATTTTCTTGACCGAGTCCTTCTCTGAGCTAGGTGGAAGCTGACCATAACAGAACCAAGGTTGAATTTAGAGTCTGAAGCTTGGATATCCATTTGCTTGAACAGACCCAGTATTAATAAGGTATGTACACTCGGGCATAACATTGAAAACAATGAAGTGTGCAAGTTTATATGAACAGCGAGTTATGTAGTTGAAGTGTATAGTGGTATGCATTAGTACGAACAATGGTATTAATGTATGACTGTATGTCCAAGTGTGAGATTGTCTACAGTAATAACAGATGGTATGTATGCAAGCTACACAAAATCAGTATTGACAAGGTATGTGTGAACAGTAGACAAGAATGTACAGTCAAATATATACAATGGTATGCACAAGTTCAGAATTGACTGGGTCTGCATGACTGATGAAGTCTGAGGGTGTGTATAGTAGTGTACAAGCAGTAGTACAGCAGTATGTAAAGTGTGATGTGTGAAGTGATAAACTATGTATACAGTAGTAGTATGTGTAAGTGATATGCAGTGAATGTAAGGGATGTACAGTGGTATAATGAGTGAACAGTGAAGTGTGTGTACAGTATTGTTGAAGTGCACAAGTGTGTGAACTAGTATATTTCTTTGTACAGTGGAGTTATACTCTAGGATCTGATGATGAGCTATTCATGATAATGCACATACTACAATGATGATCTATATTGAATACTCTATGATGCTGGTACATACTACACTCCTATACACTAAGATGAACATGCATACTATTGTACCATGATGCTCTCCTATACTCTATGATGCCATGGTGTGATGATGCTCTCCCAAGCACTATGATGTACACTTGATGATGCATGCACAGTGATGATGTATACTTGTTGTTGATGATACATACACATTACAGTGAGATGATGATGATCATGATCATGATGCATACCCTATGACGATGATACATACCTATGATGCCGATACATGATGATGTATGTCTTGTGTTCAGTGAAAGCAGAGAAGAATTACTTGTTGAGTCATAAGTGTATGACGAGCAATGTGTGGCAATGATATGAGTGATGATTTGGCAATAAGGTGAAAGCAGAAGTTATCGGCAGCAAATTCAGAGATTGGATTCGCACAAGTTGCCTTATGTGCAGTTGGTTTGACTCAGATTGCTCGAGTTGTATGAGCAGTTGGTTTGACTCAAGTGGACTGAGTTTGATGTGCAGTTGGTTAGACTCAGATTGACTGAGTCAGATGATTGATTGATACAGCTTGACTGGCAGGTTATTGGTTCAGGTATGGTGCAGTGATCAGCAGTGATGAGTTAATGAGCAAGTGATGAGTTGATGAGTAGTGATTAGTTCATGAGTAGTGTGATACAACAGATAGTGATCAGTTGACGAGAGCAGTGATTAGTAGTGGCAGTGGTTGTGCAGTGTGGTACAGATTGTGCAGTGTAGTATAGGTGTTGATTAGTAGGTCCGCAAGATCAGTGCAGTTGTGGTTCAGTAGTTCAGTGTCTATCTTCATATCTGGGTGGTAGGATGGGGCAAGGAAAGGAGGTTGTAGCCCTCCTTCTGGTTGTAGCCGAAAAACTAGGGAGTTGAAGCTTCCATCAGGTTGTAGCCTGTAAATCAAGGGGTTGTAGCCTCCTTCCAGTTGCAGCTAGAAAATTGAAGTCTTTGTAATAAGGGGGTTGTTACCTCCTTCCAGTTATTTCTGGAAAACTATTTTAAAAAGGCTTCTGTGGTTTTTCCCCCAAGACTTGGGTTTCCACGTAAAATCTGGTGTTTCGTGTTTCATGCTATGCTTCTTATGTGATGATGATATAATGATAATGTGATAATGCTTATTATTGAATAAGTTGTTGATTGTTAAAAGTAAAAAGCAATAAAAGTTGCACACACTGATTCACCCCCCCCTCTTAGTGTACCTGGTGTGTCCAACAATGGCCAATCTTTTTTTTTGAAAAATACTTCTTATATTGACATAAACTTATTTACAATAAAAAAAAACTAGCAATAGAAGGGTATATACAATGCATATCCTAACCACTTCCTAAAGCTTATAAGTGTGAGGCCCTAAACCCAAGATTATATTCGATTTAGGAATTATGCAATATTAACCATAAAAAAAAAGATAATTACCAGAGAACCAAATTCTAAAGCTTTTAATATTCCAAATTAATAAATAATGAGGGAACTCAAGAGTACATAACTAAACTTGAAAGAATGACTTATAGTTGGAACGATGACCGGTTGACCGAAGTAGAAGAGCAAACCACCGCGAGAAACAACATGGAAACCACAATTGGGGAGACCGCTATCCTCCCAACCAACCCCTCAATCATAGACTAAGCCCCTAAGCCCTCACTCAAGAATACCAAGCCATCCAAGCATCATAAATAGAATCCTATTCTACCCTCCACCTCCAAACCGCTATCCTCCCAACCAACCCCTCAGTCATAGACTAAGCCCCTAAGCCCTCACTCAAGAATACCAAGCCAACCAAGCATCATAAATAGAATCCTATTCTACCCTCCACCTCCAAACCTCCATCTCCACACAACTCCTAGAACCCTTCCCCCAAACAAAAAGCATAATACCCAGAAAAAGACCCCTCAATCAGCACCCATTTGCCCCATTTATGCAAGAACTTCAATAATTTATTTAATTTGAAATAAATTTGCATGTGGGCCACATGGCCTCCATGCACATTACCTTTTTATAATCATGCTTAGTAAACTGAACTAAGTTTATTTGTTAGTTAAACTTTCTTAGTTTTCATTTCTTATTTTAGAAATTAATATTATCCATAATATTAATATCTCCTTATTAGCTAATCTAGGTTTAATAATACTAATCTCCAATTAGTTTTAGGGGTGTTACAATAAGAGCATAAAAAATCAGAATATAGAATAGGATCCAAATTTTTGGCATCCTTGATTAATCGGACACCCTTGGCTAGTAACTGATGACAAACCTCATCTTTCCAAATCTTAATAAAAGCTAAAACATAACTATTTTCTTGATCAAAAACATAACTGCACCTAAGTTTCCATAGCACAAACAAAGCAACTATCCACAAGCAATGCCATAAACTAGAGAGTGAATCATGTACCACGGAATAGCCATTTCCAAGTAGAGCTGCTCTCCAACAAAGTTTGTTGCTCCTCAGAGTGTTGCTCCTCCACAAATCTCTAACAGTCTCTGGAAAATCTTTAGTCTCAAAAGATGTGCTTAACTGTCTTTGGTCTCTGGCACAAAGGGCACAAACCACCCGAGAGGCCAGTTTTAGCCAACCGAACCTTAGACGAAAGCCCTTGATAGATCACCAACCAAGTAAACACTCGCAGCTTATAGGAAATTCGCATCGACCAAACACTATGTAATTATCGAATCCATCGCACCTCTGGATCTGACAAAACCTATGTAGCCAAGGTACCCGTACCCAAGGGTAGGGTACACATACCCGTACCAGGCACTTGGGTACTCGTAAGATACATCTCTTGTTGTACCTTGTTGTACCCCATATTGACTCCACATACGCAAGACATCATTATAAAAAAAGGGGTACTTATAGGCAAAATGGTACGTCGTACCCCGTGTTTGGGTACTTTGTATCCCATGTTTGGGTACTTCGAGGGTACGGTCGACTCAATAAAATGCAATCCGTTGGGGAAAATGCAATGACCTCCAACCAAATATGAACTAATTTTTTGCTAACAACATATGGAGTTTGGTTCAGGACTTATGTCAAACACTTTGCAACACTGTTCAAATTCCACTGAATATTGTCCAAATCTGGTAGTCTGATTTTGCATTGATTTACAATGAATGTTTTTATGGTTTTGTGTTCAGCACTCATGGAACATAGTTTGACGACCAAATGTGCACATAAAAAATATACATATGTAATTAATATTGAGAAATGCATTCGCATCAACCTAGGAATATATTTGGCAGTTTGCAATATTTTACTGCCTATAACAGTTGTACAAATAGGTTTTTAAAATAAGATTTCAAGTGTAGCTTCATGTTTGAGTTTAACTGTTTGTTACAACTGCCCGGTACAATGATTTATCAAATTTTATGTAACTTTCAATCTTTGAATTGATATCTACTGAGTGTATGAATTATCAAATTTTATGTTTCTAATTTTCAATGTGAATATTCATTGTTCAAATAATCATTAAATTTATATATATGAATCTTGATTCATAATTTATGAAGAAATTTAAAATATGCATGTATGATGTGACTGTGACATGTTTTTTTATAATATATATATATAGTACCCTCGATGTACCCAAGTACCCTGTTTCAAAACGTGGCATCGTCGTACCCATTCCTGTACCTGTACCCATCCCCGTACCCAAGTTTCCTGGGAACTTAGGACAAAACCCATCTTGCGTTGGGTACCAACAAAAGGGGATGACTCTGATGAGAGCTATGTACATACAACGTGGATCATACTACAACAACAATATGCCAAAGCTCTAATGCCAATCTCTCCAAAAAGGCCCTAACATATTAATTTTCATTTTAAACAAATCGCAAATTGATCCAAGACCAATAGACGAAGCCCCTGAGCAAGCAGTCAAAACCCATCTCACGTTGGGTACCAATGAAAGGGGATGACTCTAATGAAGAGTTATGTACATACAACGAGGATCATACTGCAACAGCAATATGCCAAAGCTCCAACGCCAATCTCTCCAAAAAGGCCCTAACATATTAATTTTCATTTTAAACAAATCGCAAGTTGATCCGAGACCAATAAACGAAACCCCTGAGCAAGCAGTCTCCACGACTTCCATGGGCGATCCTCAAAATCCCAAAGATCGCACCAATGAAAGATACCTTTCCAACTCGGTCATCTCACCTAGAACCGTGGCAACTCTGCAATGCAAACCCCCTCGTCCCACCAACTTCAAATCAGTTGAGAGGCAATGTCCCAGCCATCTTTGTTGCCCGCCCACTACCACTGAACCAACCCAGCCACCAACCTCCACACAGTTCAAATACTCTCAAAGATAATAGAGCCCCCAACCTGAAACATAGAGGGAAAGGAGAGATGTCACATAAGCCAAGGGCTTCATACTTGGGCTTGGACAATGGAAAAAGCCTTGAACACCTTGTAGAGTGTTTGAGAAACCCGAAGTTGTTTTATGGTTCCTCAGTACCACAACCTTGCCCTAGAATGTGTCCTTGGTGGGTTGAAAAAGTTGCAAGAGTCCAAATGACCCTTTCAGTGGTCATTTGTGTTTTATAGAGGTCATGATACCCTAGGAGAAGCCTAGGCACCCCCAACCTTGATGGTTATGTGTCTTCACTTGTGGTGACCTTGATGACCCAGCAAAAAGGCCCTAAAACTCTCACCTTTGGTCCCTAAACCTACAATCTACCCTATGTTGTATGCCTTGCCCTTAAAACATTAATAATGCCCTAATGTTGCATAACGATGCCCATTGCAACTTTACATTAGCCCTTGAAACCCTCATACTCACCCTTAAACCCACAACCCTTACCATTAAGTAATGGTGTGTTAAAACATTTTTAAAATTTAACAAACACTTAAACCCTCTTTTAAGGTTGGACTCATTAAAAACTTAAGAATTATTACAGCATCTTTTTAATAATTAATAAAAGCTTAAGAATTATTAAAGCATCTTTTTAATAATGAATAAAACCTTTAAACACTTAATTCAAAAAACAATTTTTAATTTGTTAAAACATTTTTTAAATTAATAAAATAATTAATCCAAGCTATTACTCATGAAGTCAGCCCCTTTAAGTGACTTGTATTAAAACATATTTTAAAATAATTTTTAAAAATTCAATAAAAAGATTATGACCCACCTTTGGAAGGCCTTTTAAATAAATTAAAATATTAAACAAAAGTCAAAACAAATTTAAATATAATCAAAACATTTCAACCCTCCATAAGGTCGGCCCCTTTCAAGTGGTGATACACTTTTAAATTTATTAAAACATTTGACCTCCCTTAAGAAGCCGGCCCTAAACTTATTCCCTTAACGCCTACTTAGTGTATTTATACACTAAAGCACTTGTCACATTTTATACAACTATTTTTCATCATCTACTTGTTAGTTTTTCTTAAGATCTAATTAGATTATCTAGGATCTTTATTTGAAAGAATAACAAGTACAACAAGATGCATAAGATGTAAAAGATACACGAGACATGGAGATTTTCACCGAGGAAACCATAAAGGAGAAAACCCCGCAAACTTCCTCAGAATAGTAAGATGATCAAAAGCAGTAATAAGAAGTATTCAACAGCTATCTATCTCTCCGCTTCTGACTCTCTCTCTCTCATGCGAACTTGAGAGTGTGAGGTGTGTATAAATGAGGGAGAGCGCCTCCCTATTTATACCCTTTCAAGTCACTGACAAAACATAAGACTTGAGCCTACATGTCTTCTCACACAAGCCCCACTTCTCCTAGAAAGACTACAAATACATATTACATGATGTTACGCTGTGGACTTGTTACCAACTATTTTGTACAATAGTTGAACTTCCTATTGAGCCGCCAGTTATTGAGCACGATGAATGCTCATCTCCAAAGTTCAAAAGTTCAGTGTGCTCCAGAGATAGCCAGTTTTGACTAGCCTTTTTCATTTTTTGTAAATACATGTTCATACCCCCTTGGGGAAATTGTAAAAAATGTCCTAGCATTTAATTTTTTATAAAAGGCTCGGCTTCTTGGACTTAAGCATCAAACCGACTAGCCCAGAGTGGTTTTTCCCTTCGTTATTATTGGTTGTTGAACAAACGACTAATAATTTCTGAGTTTTTCACTCACACCTCCAAAGCCGGGGTAGTCATCTTGGTGTTTCGGCCTTGGGAGATTATTAGAGCCTTCGTGTCAGTGTTTTTCAACATGCTAGGCATTAAAATTGAGTTGTATGAACATGTACTAGGTCCCCCTAGAGTTTCGTTTGATTTCGAGAAAAAATAATTTTTCCGTTTTTTAAGCCATTTTTTAATGGTTTAAATGGAAAAATTCAAAATGTAAAAAATGTGTGATCCGGAGTCTGTTTTTGGCATAATTGGGCTCATTTTCAAGCCTAGAGCAGCATCTTTACCCCAAGGGCCAATTTCACTATGTTTCGGCAAGCTGAAGCATCCCGAAAGGCATCATTTGGCTAACAGAGCATCAAAATAGCATTTAAATGCTAAATTTGGACAAAGTGAACTAAAATCAAAATATTAAAAAAATCAAAATTCAAAGTCAAAATTAATACTTTAATGGTAGGGTGACTTGGCATATGGGTCCCCATTGATTTACGACCCTATTCCACGTGATATGAGTTATAACTTTGGGTTAAAAGGAATGGCTACAATTTATTTTAAAAGATGAGGATGACGTGAAGGTAAGATTAAGGCTCACGCTTGTGAAGATCACGTGTGGTGTATAGAGGATGCGATGGTATGAAGTGTGGACCCCTTACATACACGTCACTCAAACATTATGATTTTAGACCATGGTACAATTCCAATGAATGCGAATTATTCAAAGGATAGTTATCGTGATGGTTAGAAGTGAAGGGTGACGTGAGGATGGATCTCATGCTAGCCGTGAGTGGATGCGAGTGGGCTAAGGGTGGATCCCTCCCCTCTCATAAATGATCATATTATTAAACGTTGTCTACTCCTTCAAATTATGCCTTCACGCCAATGAGCCATACGAATCGCATGAAGAATGGATGACTCACACGTTTGGTGAGGAGGTTGACTGTGTTGGCAGGTTGGTAGAGGTTATTGGAGTTGGGTGAGAGAGGTGTCAATCACCTCCTCTGTTTAACTCAATCTTCAGTTCATTTCAACTCAATTAACTCCCGCTTGATCCTTAGTTCATTAATTCCCCCCTGGGGCTTGGTTTTTGTATAAATAGAGGCTCTTCTTCCTCATTTCAGATGGATGGAAGGAACCTCTACTCATGTAACTTGTAATTGCTTATATTTTTATGAATAAAATTGAGACTATGGGGGTCAGACTAATGGTGCAAGAATTCTCATTATTGTGAATGTTTCATTAAATAACCGCGATGATACCTGCTTCACTCTTTTTCCTTTTATGCAAGTATTGATTATCTAGCTAAGAAGATTATATGCTAATCCATAGAATAGACATTTGAAGGTTCAATTTGTTTATTTATGAATAGTTATCTAAGATCTAAGAGTTGCATGTTGTAGTTAGCTATACGTCTGCACTTTTGATTTTATTTAACCTACCATACTAGATCTAATCACTTGTTTGAAGGGTTCTTTAGCTGTGCAAATCACCAAGCGTGGAGTAAGATTGGAGCTCGGTTGCATCTTGTCTTCTTCACCGCATATTTTGGATCTAACGTTTCTTGTTTTTTCAGGCATCCTCCTCCTCGATCTTGTTCAAGCTTGGGTTTGAGTTCCTTCTCTTTCCTTCTTCAAAACTACAAATATTTTTTCTTTTTGGTTACTTTATTGTTACAAGTAAAAGTAAATCTAAAATGTTTATCATTCTTTTTTACTTGCAATAGGATTAGATCTAAAATATTTCAAGTTTTCATCTCTAGATATTGGGTCTAAATCATTAGTTACTTTCGTACTTAAAAGTCCAAATTTTTCCCATTTTTACAAGTACTAAAGTAGTGTATTTTTTATGTATTTTTAAAGTATTAACCCACTAATTTCGCATTGTAAGCTTGCTTTTTTTTAGCAGGTATATGAAAAAGGAGAAGGATATGCTGTCAAATTTTTGAGTCTTAGCACCCATACTCAATCCTACCTCCCCCTCCTTCATTCCTATGCTTTCCCAAGCGGTTTTAAAGCCTTTTTGACCTCTTTTTCAAGGATCAAAAGTCACCCTTTCTTTTTTAAGCATTGTAACAGGTTAATAAAGAGCAAGTGGGACAAAGGCCCCCACACCCCCCTTCCCCCAGTTGGGGAAAGCCTGTATCGCCTCTTTTGCTTTCTTTTTTTCTGTTTTAGTTTCGCATGCATAATAATTGTTTAGAGTAGTTTAGTTTGCTTTTGCTTTCATAAAAAGAAAAGAAAAACTTTGTTTAGTTTAGTTCTACTTTCGCATTCTTTGATTTATATAAATTGCAAAAAGTAAAAAGAACCAAAGCCTCTTGAATCTAACTGAAAAGTGGATCAAAATCACTCTCTATCTGAGAGGTTTACTTTTTTTGATTAGTTTTGTTTATCATTTTTGTTAAGTAATAAAAGGAATCCAAAATCTCTTGAATCTCACCGAAAGGTGGATCAAGAATTCTCTCTATCGAAGAGTTTACTGCTTTATTTAATTCCTTTGGCATTTGTTTCTTGTTTTCAATAAATCTCTTGAATCTCGCCATAAGGCAGATCAAGAGTGCTCTCTGTCGGAGTGTTGTTACAATGGTTCTTCTTCACATCTAATTAAAATCGGAATAAACATTTGTGCTACGATGTGTATGCTCTACCCAGTTCGGATACCCAGAAGCAGCCGTATACTTTTCCAATTATCACATTTTAATCCAAGTCACCCTAATAAAAGTAACCACCCAACAAAGATAAGTGAAAATCCGGCACTTCGATTAGATTATGTGTGGGCAAATTTCGCCTGGGGATGCTAGAACCACTATACTTAGATATTGGGGGCACCATTAGGCTACATCCTTGGTTGGTGTAGTGTTGAACACACCTTTGGGACTTTGGCAGCCAACATGTCCTTGAACGGAGCAACCAAAGCCTAAATTCTAGACATATCTCCAGTACCGCAAGGTATATCTTGGAGATCCCCTTTCCCTGTAATAATCAACTCACGTTTAAAAACTTACATTAAAACTTACCAAGAAGCACTCGCGAAACAATCTCTTGCACCCTATTTGGCACTGGTCTTCAATTTCATTTGCTTATTATCTGTCTAAAGCATTGCTAGTTATTTTCTTTTTGTATCATGAATGCTTTGCTTTTAATCTGCAATTATTATGTGATTGGTTATCTTTAATTCTATTTGCAAGTGTTTACTGGGTATTTTATTGTAAGTTTCTTCACCAAAAAACTCATAAACAACACCCATCCGCATCATACACTAAAACAGTTAAAACACAAATAACCTTAGTAACTTTCCATATGAACTACCCCCCTGGCTTTGTTAGGAGTTAGCCTAAACGGGGGAGCTCGGATCAGGTAACAGCACTTAGCTCTTTGCTTGCCCCCAAGGCCACACATTTCCCGCTTGGGAAACAGCAGTCCAAAATATTTATGCTGACAGTGTGCATTGGACAAACAACATGACTATTGCCCCAACTTACAACAAAGGTTTTACCTAAAGGTCTAGACACAATTTAGACATCCCGTAAAGAGGTAACACACATCCCCAATGAGGGTACAACAACATAATTTGATAAATTATAATAGAAATCAGAATATCTTCTGAAGTTACAAATACATCAACACTCCCTCTTAACTAGAAAGATATTCTCTCTACACAGTCATCAACACATTTGGTCAAGTCTTCATCGCATCTCATCAACACTAAGTCATAGAGTCTTCATCATAGCCGCTTCCATCATCTTCTTATAATTTGATCATCATACCATCCTATCTGTCATCAAAATTTTCTACAGAGCCAACCCTTTTCCATGTTGGATGTAGGCCTAGTCCTCTGCCAAGTCTTCATCACATCTTGAGCAAGCCTTCACGTAGAAACTGTCCAGGATCTTCTTTACATTGCCACAGAAATAACCTGCATCTTCTACCTTTATCTCGTCGTATCCAGATCATCTCTTTTGTCCTGCACGAGACAAAACAACAAACAAACAAAGCATCTACGATCGACCTGCATTCTATTAAAGAACCACCTAGGTGCACCTCTTGTGCTTCATGACCTTATCATCTCAACATGGGAACACATATATCTCATATATATGTAAGGACGAATTACGACCTGTTGTCCGTTGAATGCACACCAACAGCAGAAATCTAATGAAAGCTATCTCCTCAATTGAGAAAGTGGGAGAGGTGTGGCCTTGGGGGAAAGCACAGAGCCAGGTACTGTCACCTACTCCTAGCTCCTCTGTTTAGGCCAACTCCTAACGAAGCCAAGGGGAGTCGTCCCTAACAAAGAGTTTTCTATGGCTCAATGTGTTTAAGTGTTTTTGATGTTATGATGCGGATGGGTGTTGTTTAAGAGTTATTATGATGAAAGATGATTATAATTATGAATTTCGAACACAAGACAAAAGCAATCCACATTGATGTACTGGATTAACAGATGAACAGTATATCAAGAACTTGTAAAATAAAGATGCATTCACAGATAAAGATTTTTATAAGCCAAGGGCAAATGATCCAGATTTAATAATCATGCATAAAATAATAGACCAGTGCCTTATGGAGTCAAAGCTCTGCAATGCTTAAAGAAATAACAACAAGTCCTGAAATAAAGCTAGTGAATGTTATGCAAGTGCTCTTGGTACGTTTTAAATGTTTTAGTGGTCTTGCTTATTATGGCTTTGAAACAAAGAAGGTATCAGAGACCAACCAGAAAAGTGTTCAGAGTCATTCCGTTGAAGACATGTCGGCCCGTCCAATATCTCGGGCTGGTATCCAGGAGGATTGACCAGCTAGCCGGGAAGCTTAGACAACGGGGAGTTCCGGCGCCTTTACTGAGAATAGACTTGAAACTTTCTACAACGTCGGTGCGTTGGTTAAGGGGTAAAATTTTAGTTGTGTTGTTATTGCGATCTTAGCAAGTTCGTTCACCGTTCTGAGTACGAGCCCAACTATGAAGTCGGCAGAGCATACTAGGTGAAGGATGTCAATGAAGTAAATTAATTAAGGGGGAATGTGAGTTGAAAAGATTTTATTATTATGAGCACACAGTTCAACTCTCCGACAGAGAGTGCTCTTGACTTTGTCTTATGACAGAAGTTCAAGAGACTTTAATTAATCTATATGCTTGATGCAAGGATAATGCAGTGGGAATGCTCTCCGACAGAGAGTGCTCTTGACTTGGGTTACTGCAAGTTCAAGAGACTTTGGTTCTGTCATCTCCTATTTTGATAGGGGTATTTATTACCCTGGTAATAAATTATGTATGTTTAGAGGCAGTCCCTAGTTTAGCAAGGACATCTGATGGCGTATCAATGCAAATGGGGGAAAATGACTCAATTCCTCATTCTCAGAAGAAGAGACTTAATTAAATATGAGATTGGCGTTCCAATTATTTCTCTGTCGGTGACAAACACCCTCCACGTATTTGGCAATCAAAAGGTTTTTAACTAGTTGCAGACAGAGCACGCCATATTGCATAGCTTCGACAGAGAATTCGATCCTATTGCATTTGTTTGGAGTTGAGCTCCACGATTTTGTAGGGCCACTCACCGTCCTTGAATGGCAGCCGTCTGATCGAAATTCCACCGCGAGAGAAGTCCAAATCTTATTGAGAAGCAGGATTTCTGTGCATCTTCACCTGCTGACATTGTGCAAGGAAACATTAAGCTGTGTAGTAGTTAATGATGAACTACTAATTCCTTGTTATGAGTATTGTTACATCGCTGAAGGCCGAGTCCCGTGAATTTTATATACTTGATACGTATGCAATATTTCTTTTTTCACAGAGGCATGAAGAACTCGTTGGTGTATATCCTTCACAACTTTCACCCTATCTCTGTGTAGAGCTCTATGTACACTTGATGGAGTGAGAGGCTGTTGAAGAGCCTTTACTATGTAACTTCACGTCATGGTGACCGGTTTCCAGACGAAATAGAGAAACTCTGGAGTACTGTGAAGCAAGCAAAGAAATCTCGAGACATCATTTTTGACAACACATTCTATGGAAGAGGTAGAGGTTCTCTGTGATAAGATGGGCATTTTTATGGATGGCCAAATGAAATACGTTGGAAATTCTGAAAAGCTTAAGGCACGGTATGGAGGAAATCATATTTGTTGACCATAACCGCATCAAGTCCCAAAGACAGTTAAGCGGAATTTTCTATTTTACAGCTTGGCGATACCACCGTAGCCTATTATTTCAATAAAGAAGTCACATCTTCCAGTTCACAGCACACCGAGAAGACAACCCGATTTTCACGCTGATAAGTGTTCATTCAAAACCACTCGGGGGTTGTATTGAGTTTATTACGTGGAGCATTGAGGAATCTCGTGATCAATTTGTGGCATCCTCTTGGCGACATGAGGAACAATTAGCGTGGCATACATATTCGTTGACAGCAGCGGCCTCCTCGGGTTATCTTCACGTCACAGTGTGGAGCAATACACAAATGGATGTGTCAGAGTAAAGCATTTCAAAATAGCTAATTGACAGCCAAATTCAAGTAAAACTCAGTCACCCCACGGCTTGGAGAGAGTCACGATTAGATGCAGATTTGGAAATTGGCATTGGGGCACTGTCCTTCACGCGGAGTTGGTGGCAGCTCGGCTGCATTTTTGTTACCACATGGATATACTCATTCAGTGTTTTGACTGGAGATCCAGCGTTTCTGTCAAATGCTGTCAGCGTTTTATTTGAAGTGGGTATTGGATGACTTAAATAAATAAAAGTTTTTTGGAGAAGTCAGCCACCTAAAATGTTAGTTGGCAAGTAACACTTTAATTTTGTATGAGTTATATTAAAAAGGCTTGGAAAATAAAACTTGTAGTCAAGTTAGATTGATTTGAAGAAAGTACTAGTTTAGTGTAGGGAAAAGTGGATCTAGATACTTTTCACTTTTTCTCATTTGTTTATTATGAGAGCCTCAGGGCCTATAAAAGAAGAAGGCTTCTTCATTGTAAGATGGAAAGTTTTTGGGTTGGGAGGATTTTTTTCCCCAGAGTTAAAAAAGATATTCATTGTTGAGTTTTTGGACATGTTGGGTTTTTCAGTGTTAATCTTGTGTTTTCATAAGTTGTAGACTAAGCCAGCATAGAAGGCTAACAATCTAGCACGTTGGGCAAGCATTTGCGGCTGCCAAGTTGCTTGTCGCCGTTATGTTCTTGGAGGTCTGGGAGTAATGAAAAGTAGTCAGTTATACTACCATTCTCCTGGCCTCTGATTATGGAGCGGACCAACCTAATCTCCCTTCTGCAAAACGCAAAGCCTTTCTAAGTCCCCTTCTGACTCCATTCGCCCTTCTGATACTGGCACTGGCCTTTCCCTTGAGGACTGATCCTCCCTTCCCTTCCTGCCCATCAATCCGACTTATTTTCCTTTCTGCTACCCGAGTTTCTCTAAGGCAACCTCTTCAGATCACCCTGCCCTTAGCTGCACCTGCCTTAGAGATCCGAACTTAGGGAAACCCCCCTAGAGCTGGAGAAGAGCCAGCCTGAAGCGAGGAGAGAGAAGGTGTGGTGACATTGGCCTCTCGAGAGAGAGGTTGTCGTCGGGCCGGCGTGCCCGCGGCTTGGGCTTTCAGCACCCACGTGCCAGTTTCGAGCGACAACATTTTGGCACCGTTGTCGGGGACAAAGTCCAATTCCTGGATTTTGAAGACTATGCTTCATTGACATCTGTGGGAGATTACGTTGCAGATTATTCCTCTCACATGGCGACTCCACGAAGGGACATAGCCCTTGTCCTTTTACAGATTTGAAGATCTAATTGGGTGTAGAGGTGAGCACACTCATCAGAAGGCTTTCAAGCTCACCTTGGCAACTCCACAAGTTTGGTATGAGGTATGATTTAACACGTCTTTTCAAATTAAGTACCGCATTGTTTGATTTATGGAAGAACCATGGGATATGTGGCACGAGGCTTACGGCCCACTGGACTTCTCGAAAGTCCATGGATTTCCTAGTGAGTGCTACAACCCTGAGATACATGATATTCTTCCCGAATTTCATGGAGATGATGGTGTTTCAGCCACCCATCATATTGCCTCTTTCTGCAGACTGATGGCTGATGTTAATGTTCATCATGAGGATGAAATTATGATTGTTTTTGCCATAACTTTGGTAAATGATGCAATGCCCTAGTTCTATGGTTTGTTGGATAAATCCATAGATTCAATGCCAAATTTTTTCGAGAGGTTTCTCCTCCGCTGGCACGATGGGATAGTAGATGAGATTGAGCAGCTTGCTAAAAAATATGATGCTCTCATCCCTAGGGTCCATCTCAAACTTGAGGAGGAGATTCTTGAAGAACAAGCCATGGAAGATCTGATTGATGAAGCAGTACAAGAACCCTTGGTCGAAGACATTGCTGAAGAGATCCCTGATAGAGCTATAATAGAAGATGTGAAGCTGCCCCAAGTTCATGTACAGTTTCATGATGAAAAGCTGGAGCTGCCCCAAGTTCCTGAACAACTTCACGCTGAAGGTCTGGACTTGTCTCAAGTTCATCATATTGAAGGTAATGATGTTGTTTCTACAGATCAACTTGGGCAGTTTGACAGTAAAGGGCTGTATGTGAGCCCTATCAACTAATGGATAGAGTCTTCTTGTGCACGGTTTGACTCTTCCTGGTATAACTTCTTTTTTCTTAACAATCTGATGTTACAGTTTAGCTTCATTCATGAGCAGATTGCAAGGCATAGTTATCTTATGATGACTATACTCATGTTTCTTTCACTGACCAAGTTCAGAAAAAGGAAATTTGGCATAGTAAAGATGCTTGAATGGCTCCATTGGTTGTATGCATATACTTAACAGTTTCTAGAATCATGTTGAGTTAGGTAGGTAAGATGAATAAAACTCCTGCGTGAGCATTTACATTTGATAGTTTTCTCATTATGCATTATTTCAAAGTTCGTAATAATGCAGGTGGTTGGTTGGATGTGAATCAAGCCATCCCATCACTTCTTCTTTTTTTCAAGTTGGTCCCCCATGGAGCCAGATGTCATCTCCTATTTTGACAGGGGTATTTATTACCCCATCTTGCAACAGGGAGGTCCATAGAATCATCTTGCAGCCAAGAGAACAAATCAAGGACATATCCAGCAAAAGAGTTATGTTAGCTCAGTACACCTATATTGGTCTTGGGAAATTTCATGTGAACAGAGGGTCAGAAACTGATCCACACCTTTCAAACAATCATGAAGTCTTGAGGGAACCTTACCCTATATCTACCTCTGCAAATGTCCATGAAGTACCCTATTTAAAAAGAGTGATACCTAATGATGTTCCTGCACAAGCAATAGAAGACATCTTTACGCATCTTCCTGAATCTCAATCAATGTCTAATAGTTTGAGTAATAATGCTATCTCTGCAAATGCCGATGTTATTCCTTGTGTACAGACTCAGAGGGAATCTGAGTAGCTTTCTCTTCTTGTTAATAGTGCAACTGTTCAAGCAGTATCCAATGCACAAGGGGTGATATGTAATGATGTCTATGTTACAATAGAGGGAGAACATGTCCACCCTGAATATCAACATTTGCCATATCAGCAATATTCAACACTTGCGAATGGAAAATCCCAATATGTTACTGATGCTCAGAAAATGAAATTGACCGCAAACTCTTTGTAATCAGGTAACATACAGTTACCTCCAAATCAAAGTGTTGCCAGGCAATATCGCTCGGTAATAAATTCCGTATGTTCAGAGGCAGTCCCCGGTTTAGCAAGGACATCTGATGACGTATCAATGCAAATGGGGGAAAATGACTCAATTCCTCATTCTCAAAAGAAGAGACTTGAGTTGTTTGGAGTTGAGCTCCACGATTTTGTAGGGCCACTCACCGTCCTTGAATGGCAGCCGTCTGATCGGAATTCCACCGCGAGATAAGTCCAAATCTTATTGAGAAGCACGATTTCTGTGCATCTTCACCTGCTGACGTTGTGCAAGGAAACATTAAGCTGTGTAGTAGTTAATGCTGAACTACTAATTCCTTGTTATGAGTATTGTTACATCGCTGAAGGCCGAGTCCCGTGAATTTTATATACTTGATACGTATGCAATATTTCTTTTTTCACAGAGGCATGAAGAACTCGTTGGTGTATATGCTTCACAGCTTGCACCCTATCTCTATTTAGAGCTCTATGTACACATGATGGAGTGAGAGGCTGTTGAAGAGCCTTTAATATGTAACTTCACGTCATGGTGACTGGTTTCCAAACGAAATAGAGAAACTCTGGAGTACTGTGAAGCAAGCAAAGAAATCCCGAGACATCATTTTTTACAACACATTCTATGGAAGAGGTAGAGGAAGAAACACAAAAATGGGAGGCCTTATTTCACTTGGACTTATTTCATTAATACTTTACAAAATGAGGGCATTTAACCCTCTGAAAATGAAGAAAGTGACTAATCAAGAGAACTTGAAGCCTTATTATGACTTGTACAAAGGAGAATGATTTTTTGAGATTGGATCCTTTTCTTGGTATGGTTCTTCATTTTAGCTCTAAATCATTTGGATCTAGCTCTGCTTGCTCTTTCTTTGCTTGATTTTGCTCTTCGTTCACATGTAAGTAAGAGCTCTAAACAACAGCTAGTAAGAGTGTTAGGAAACCAAATTTTAACTTATGACTCGGGAAGATGAAAGTGAACAAGATGATAAGTGCCTAATGAGATAAATAAAAGCCCAAAACAATAAAACAAGACCAAAAATCAGACCTTGGAAATGAGAGGAAAAGCTTGCCCTTTATGACTCAAAATGCACATTTTTCAATGAAATGACTTGAAATTTTTTGAGAAATAAAACTTCAAGATTTTTTCTAATTTTTAGGCTAATTTCCAGAATTGGAAAATAGCAGGAAAATGTCAAAAAAAAATCAGCAAAAATCAGCAAGCTTAAATTTGCATGCTTTTCGAGAAAAAGTACAAAAACTTGAAAAATAATTTTTGGAAAAATTTTCGAAAATTTTCTAATTTTTAAATTAATTTCCAGAATTGAAAATTAATTAAAAAACACAGAAAACCCAACAAGCCTAAAAGTGGAAGATTTGCACATTTTTCAAGAAAACTCGTACATGTTTTCCAAAGCAAAAAGGAAGTCAAAAAATTGATTTTTAAGCACTAGTCTTGAAATTTCCAGCTAGCTGAAAATACGCAAGAGATTGTGGGGAAAGAGAAGTGGCACGCAAAACAATGCAGCAATTGGGAACAAATCCCAAAGTAATCAAAACAAACGCTTGGCAAAAAGAAAGATGGATTTACAAGTTTGAAATGAGACTAGAATCTTAGATCTAGTAAAAGTTAAAGCTTTGAAAAATAGTAGATCTAAACCCAACAAGTAGATCAAAGCATGAATATTTGATCTACTTAGCCAATCATAATGCAAGCTCTAGAAATGTGAATAAATTGAGAATACTTGCACTACTTGAAAAGCAAATCAATAGGATAAAACCTGTGAAAATGTAGATCCGCTTTGTAGTAACCAATGTAACCAAGAGATTTTTTGAAGATTGTAGTTTGATGGATGAGGCAAGCAAACCCTTCGTTTCTCAATTTCTTAAAGTAGAATCCTCCTTTAGGAACCTGTAGAATGAATGTATAAACCAAACAAAAGCTCTTGTATTTGGGAGAGTACCTAAAAGCCACAAAACTTAAGAGAAAAGCATAGATCAAATAATATTGTGCTAGATTGTTAGCCTTCTAATCACAAGATCATATACTTAAGAATCGAAAGAAATGAGCTAAGAATGGTATCACCTTGAACAAGATGAAGCATGTCACACAAATAACTCCCACATGGACCTCCAAAGTCTTCTGCTTTATTCAAATTCAAACAATATTACAAATTTCTTCAGAGTGTACTTGCACAAATTCTCCATGTTGTAGAGCTCAAAAGAGCCTCTACTTATACAAAAAGGAAAGAAAATAGGGCTCAGATCCCTAAATCCGGACTAAGAGTAACACCGGAGTAATTGAATGAGCTTGGCATGATGATTTGGAGTTGAACTGAGCTACAACTGAGTTGTAACTGAGTGCTGGAGTAATGAGGGGGGGTGAGGTGGCTCATCCTCCCTTGTAATGATCACCCAACCAATAAATAACCCACACTTCAACCAAAAACGAATTTGACCAAAGAGAGCAAATTTATGATTGATAGTTCAACTGCTACACTCCGATACTTGATCTGAAACTGACCGATATTGATTGGAATCATCATAAATGCTCCGTGCCATGTCATTTATCCTTTTATTTTATTCAATTTGGTTTATTTTGGAGAGCTTTTTATTTTATCCAAAATATTCATTTTTAATATTTTAATTAATAATTTCTCCGTAAATAACTTTTTTGAGAAATTATTAATTATGAGGCTAAATGAACTTCTGAAACTTGGAGATAGCTGGCCGATTGATCATGAATGATTTTTGGCTTAAGGTTAGAGCCTTCAATTATTGAATTCCGGTTCCGGATGACTAACATATTACAAATTGAAATTTTTCCATTTAAACTATGGAAAATTTTAATTAAAAACATAGGAAAAATTAAAAAATTAAAAATTAAAAATCCAACGCGTTCGGTAAATTTTTTTCGGAATTTTTTCTGAGGGTCCTAGTGACTTAGGACAGGACCATAGTCTATTCTAATAATGTCTAATGTGACTTAGGACATCCTGAGTGGGCCTAATGGTTAAGAACATGTGTTATCTCCTTGGAGGTCACAGGTTCAAAACCGGCGGGGGGTAGGGTTGTTCATTTGGCCCGTTGTGACAAGGCTCAAAGGGTAGGCGACCCCTGGGATAGAGGCTCACCTCGGTGGGCTTCGGGATGTCTCGGCCCCTGCTGAGTCACAAGTTACTGGTATATCTGGCTTGCGGGCTGTTGGATATACCCTTGGGAGGTTGCTATTCCAATGGTCTAAAAAAAAAAAAATGTCTAGTAGGTTTATACATACTCAGTTGGGCTCTAATAACCCCCCAAGGCCCAGAATTCAAAATCGAGCATTCCAGCTTTGGAAGAAGCGGGAGAAAACCTCGTCGATTACACTCGGCTATAGGCAAAGCATAATTGACAAACGCAAAAAACTCCCTGGAATACCTTAGTTGAAATTCTACGTCTTAGAAGACCGAACCACTCAAAACACCCTACTAGCACATTTTATTACAAACCCCGCGGGGCCATGGTCATAACTAAACAAAAACTGACTAGCCAAAACTGGCTAGGCACAAAGGCGGATCATCTGATACACTGGAACACAAACATTTATCATGTTTGTCAAATGGCGGCTCCTCAACTAATCCAACTATGGTACAAATAAGTTGGTAACACGACCCAACAACCTGCTACACCAAGACCTTTTACATTCTTCTAGTCAACCTCAAGGGATTACATCTGAACAACCTGCGTCCAGGATCTTTTCCATTCAGATAACCTTCGGGGCGTATTACGTTCGAGTAACTTGCGTACCACGCCAGGGCTCATTCTTTACACTCAAACAACCCACGGGGCGTATTACATCCGAATAAACTCCGTACCACGCCAGGACTCATTCTTTACATTCAGATAACCCGTCACAGGACTGATTACATCTGAGCAACCTGCTCCACCAGGATTTTTCCCGCTCGGACAACCTGTCTCATTTCCCATGTGAGATAATATGCTTTGTAACATACCAGGACTGATTACATCCAAGGATAACCTGCGAGCTTCACCAGGATGTTACATCCAAGGATAACCTGCAGAACTGATTACGTTTGAGCAACCTATGAACTTTGCTAGGATGTTACGCGCACACAACCTGTCTTTCTAGCTATGCTACAACACATCACTGCCTCTTTCGAGGAATCTAGATGCGGATCACACCGAGTCTTTCTCTGAAGTACTCAAACTTCACTCTCGCAAGAGGCTTGGTCAACAAATCGGCTATTTGCTCCTCTGTTGCCACGTATTGGAGCTTCACTGCTCTTCTCTGCAGCATATCCCTGATATAGTGAAACTTGATCTCGTTGTCCTTTGACTTGTCATGGAACACTGGGGTTTCCGACAGCTTCACGCAACTCTGATTGTCACAGAAGATGCAAGTCACATCCAACTAGAGATCAAATAAGTCAAACATTAGCTTTCACAGCCACACTGCCTCGCAACTAGCCGAGCAAGTGGTAACATACTCTGCCTCGGTTGTACTCAGCGCCACACATGATTGCTTCCTGCTGAACCAAGAGATCGTGCCAAATCCCAAACTGAAGCAGCAACCTGAGGTGCTCTTCCTGTGCGTGGCGCTACCTGCCCAATCCAAATCAACATAACCATGTAGGTTAATCTTCTGATTCGCATCATATTTGAGCCCATAATCTACTGTACCTTTTAGGTACCTCAGCATGTGCTTTGCAGCTATCAAGTGAACATGTCTCGGATCCGTCAGGAATTGGCTCAGGGTGTTCATCGCAAAGCATATGTCTAGTCTAAGATTCGTCACATACATCAGTGAGCCAATCATCTGACGATACATCGTGGCATCGACCTTATCGGATGAAGCATCACTCAAAAGCTTCAATTTAGATGCCATAGTTGTGGCCATTGTCTTGCTGTCCATCATTTTGAATCTATTCAGAATCTCCACTGCATATTTTCCTTGACCAAGGAAGATCCCATCTGCACTCTGCCACACCTCCATGCCTAAGAAGTAGTGCATCATACCTAGGTTTTTCATCTCAAACTCTGTAGCAAGTCACCTCTTTGCATCTGTAATGAGTTCATCTTCACCTGTTAGAAACAACTCATCAACATATAGCAAGAGTATCATTGGTCTATCGTCTTCCACGTTTATGTAGAGATTGGAATCTACTTTACTCTTGGTAAAGCCCAAGCTCATCAGGAAGTTATCCATCGTGTTGTACCATGTCCTCGGTGCTTGTTTCAATCCGTACAAGGCCTTCTTCAATTTGCACACATGGGTCTTCCTATCATGTGTCACGAATCCCAGTGTTTGTTCCACGTACACTTCCTCCTCGACTACACCATTCAGGAAAGTTGTCTTAACACCCATCTAGTGTATTTTCCATTTCATAACTGTTGCCAAAGAAAGTATGGTCCTAACGGAAATGTACCTTGCCACGGGTGCAAATCTCTCTTCGTAGTCTATGCCTTCTTTCGGTGAAAAGCCTCCTGCTACAAATCTCGCCTTGTATTTCTCGATGTTGCCATCTGCATCATGCTTGATCTTGTAGATCCACTTCGAAGTCACAATAGATTTCTTCTCTAGTCTCGGAACAATCTCCCAGACATCATTCTTCATGATCGATTGATATTCCTCGATCATCGCATCCTTCCATTCTTTCTTTTCTATAGCATCTTCATAGGTGGAAGGTTCTTTATCAATGATGTCACACAACAACGACACATAGCTATTGTAGGGATTTTCCCTCTTTCTCTCTCTATGTATTCCCTCTGGAACGCCATACCTTTCAACTTCTCGTAAAAGCTCCTGTGTCCATGTTGGTTTCCATTTGTTGGAGTCCTTCTCAAGGAATGTCTCTACCAGCTCTTGTGGTTCTGTCATGTTGTGATCTTCATGGTCCTCTGGAATTATTTCTCCAATTTCCATATCTTGGACTCTCGTCTCTTCAGGTTCCTCGACTTCCTAGATAGAGGTCCTCCTAGATCTGAAGTATACCGATTCTTCATCAAAGGTTACATCTCTACTGATGTCAATCTTCTTAAATCCTGGGAAAATATTTTATTGAATTTTTAGCATTAGCATGAATACTTTTAAAATTTGCAAACTAACATAAACAAATGACAAGTGCAGTAAAATACATTAATCACATCAACACATTGAACACAAGATTTTCACTGGGGAAACCTTTAAAGGACAAAAACCCAAAAAGCATTAGTAATTCATCTCGTTAAATGAGATGACTGAGATTTTCCAAAATCCACAAACCCTAGCTGGGTTGTACCACAATTACACAGAAGATAATTTTACATCAAGAAATCAATTTAGGGCTTGTTGCCCTAGTTTATCTTACACTGCCCATATCTGTACTTGTTTGCTCAAAACCATAAGGAGGCTGCCCAAAAAGTTTAACTGCTGCCCGAATGCTTTGTTAGACTGCCCGAATCCTTTTTTGACCTTCCCAAACTCAGCTCCGTCTGCCCGAGCCCTGACAGGTTGTCCGGATGCCTGCCCAACCTGCCCAGCAGTCTTTTTTCCCTGCCCATGGTTTCGTATGTTGCCCGACAGTCTGTATTTGTTTCCGGGGTATGCTGCGACAAACTGGCAGCATGTGGTTGTTTCCCGACAGCTAGCTACTACTGCCCGGGCCTATTAGCAACCCCGAGAAGGAGCCCAAAGAGGATTTGGGTCTGCCTGAGACAGCCCGTGAAGGATTCGGGGCTGCCCGAACCTTTAAGCAGCTGCCCGAGACCCTAGAAGGAGGGTCGAACCCTCAGAGGTGGTTGCCCGTGAAACTGAGTGTTGCTCGAGGTGAGAGAGTGACAAGGGTGGCTGCTCGTGAGAAGAAAAATGTTGCTGAAGAGTTTAGGCTAAGACCCTACAACAAAAAATCTAATGAAAGAATGCAGTAGCTGAAACCCTGGCTTACGGTTTATGAAGAACAAGTGTGAATGCCCTAGCTAGTCTCACCCATGCTAGGGCATCACATCAAACTTCCTTTTCTTCAGTCACCTGTGAAATGTTCAGTTGAAACAGTTGTACCTGTGAGAGCAAGTGTGTGTCTATAATGAAATGGATTGATCTTCTTTTATATCCTTTGAGTCACCTGTAAGTGGACCAAAATTAGAGAGATCAAAATATTAATATTTTATTCTTTTCTAATTTCGACTTTTGTTTTTAGTGGTACTAAAGGTCTTTTTGCACTTTCACTTTTACACTTTAGTGGTATTAAGGGTCTTCATGTATTTTTGACTTTTGCTTTAGCCTTCTTCAAGTGCCCTTGTGGTCAACACATGTGGTCAAGGTGTCTTTCATCACCACTCAAAGTACATCATCATAAACAGAGAGAATTACTAATGCTTTTATCTCACACTCTGTGTGACACCAAGATCGGGTACTAAGGTGTCTTAACCAAGGGTAGCTAAGCCTTGGAGAAGATCGCCAAGCCCACTTATCAAGGGTCAGAGTGTCACACATGCCTAGACCTAGTCTAGGGCTTATAGTGTCTTCCTAGTAATAGACCAGGTGCCTCAACCATAGGCTGCATAATTTGACACCAAGTCAAATACTTGGTAATAGACCAAGCACCTCCATTCTCCTGAAGAATGGCCCTCAGCCCTGGGCTGAATCCCTAGTCCCGGACTAGCTAAATTCCCGGTAACTGACCAAGTGCCTCCATTCAAAAGAATGGCTACTCAGATCTAGGTTGAGTCTACCAATGCTAGACTGGTTCCACATCCTAGTCTCGAACCAGATGTCACCATTCAACAGAATGGTCACTCAACTCAAGGTTGAGTCCCCCCAATGTTGGGCTGGGTCCATATCGTGGTCCCGGACCAGATATCATCATTCAACAGAATGATCACTCAACTCTAGGTTGAGTCCACACCGTGGTCCCGAACCAAGTGTCCCCATTCTCCTAAGAGAATGGCTCTCGATGTTGCTCAGAAAATCAACACTCCCTCGTAGCAAGAGAGGCATTCTTTGCCATGCCAAGCTTGTCACGAAAGTATACGAACTTTGATGATGTCAAAGGCTTGGTCAAGATATTTGCGATCTGTTCATCTGTACGAATGTACTGCAACTTTAGAGCACCTCTTTGTACTAGGTCTCTGATGAAATGATACATCATTTCAATGTGTTTCGATCTATCATGAAACACTTGGTTCTTAGAAAGCTTTATGTAACTTTGATTATCGCAATGGATGATCATTGAGTAAAGCTTTCCCCCGAACAGATTAGATATAATTTTTCTGAGCCAAACTGCTTCCTTGTAGGCATCACTTGCAGCAATATACTCTGCCTCAGTTGTACTCTAAGCTATGGAACCCTGCTTCCTGCTAGACCAACAGATCATTGTTGATCCCAAACTGAAGCAGTGACCAGAGGTACTTTTTCGGTCTACTGCGCTGCCAGCCCAATCTGAATCTACATGTCCAGATAACAATACTCCACTGCTGGAAGTATACCTGAGCCCATAAGTGATAGTACCTCGCACATATCTTAATCTAAGTACATGTTTGGCAGCTACCAAGTGTATGTGCTTTGGATCGGACATGAACTAACTTAGAGCATTCACTATGTAATAGATGTCCCTGTCTGTACAGAGTAGAGTCCACAGTTTGTGAACTGGTAGCTGAGTCACGCAACTTTGTCAAGTTGGTAGTCATGGGTACGCTCATGGACTTGCAGTCCTACATCCCAAATCTTTGCAAGATGTCCACTGCATACTTTCCTTGTGTCAGGAAGATCTCTCCTGGCCTTTGCCAGACCTCTAAGCAAAGGAAGTAATGCATCAATCTGAGATCTTTCATCTCGAATTCAGAAGTAAGCTCCCTCTTACACTGTTCTATCAACTGTTCATCACCTATAAGAAACAAGTCATCTACATATAGAACAAGTATCAAGACGTGATTATGAACAACCTTAAAGTACAAGTTAGAATCAGTTGTACTTTTGGAAAACCCCAAGCTATGGAGAAATCCATCCATCCTCGCATACCAGACTCTCGGAGCCTGTTTCAATCCATACAAGGCTTTCTTTAGTTTACATACATGGGTCTTCTTGCCATGAGTCACAAAGCCTTTAGGTAGTTCAATATAGACTTCCTCCTCAATCTTGCCATTGAGGAAGGTTGTCTTTACATCCATCTGATGTAACTCCCATCTATTGCAAGCAAGTGAAATGATGGTTCTAATGGTAGTATACCTGGCAACAGGGGGAAATGTCTCATCATAGTCAATGCGTTCTTTCTGAGTGAATCCACGAGCTATGAATCTGGTTTTATACTTCTCCACACTGCCATCAATAGCATGCATTGTTTTATAAAGCCATCTAGAAGTCATCACTGACTTTCCTGTTGGTCTGGGAACAACTTCCCACACATCATTTTTCATGACTGAACTATACTCTTCAATCATGGCATCAACCCATACCTGTCAACTTACTGCTTCTTCATACGAGGAAGGTCCTGCACTGATAAGCTGGCTCATAAGGCCTGTGTACTTCTGTGGTCTTATGCTTTCTCTGAAAGTCACGGGAGGAGCTTTATGCTTCTTGCCTTCTTGTACTGTTTCTCGGTACCAAGTAAGTCTCCTTTTGGAAGGAGGAATTTCAAGTAGTTATTCTGGTGAACTTTCAATGTCCTCAGGTGCATCTGGAATTTGAGGATCCTCAAATTCCTCTTCCTCCCTTTGAATTTCTGAATCTGGAAACTCAAGGAGAGGAGCTTCATCTTTCGTTGAAAGCTCTTGTGTTTTACGAAACACAGCTTCCTCATGGAAGATCACATCTCTGCTGACTTCGATGTACCTTTGTACATAGACATGATAAGCCTTCGAGCAATCACTGTACCCGACAAATATACCTTACCGAAGGGCTCTAGCTTGGCCCTCTTTTCCTTTGGCACATGAATGTACATCGGAGTGCCAAATATCCTCATGTGGTCAACTACAGGTTTCTTCTTGGTGAAGACTTCTTCTGGAATCTTCTCCCCAAGATAGCATGAGGGCTTCTGTTCTGGATGTACACAGCAGTACCTGCAGCTTCAGCCCACAAAGATAAAGGAAGATCTAGATCAGTAAGCATGGCTTTAGCAGCTTCACAGATCATTCTGTTCTTCCTTTTTGCAACCCCATTCTGTTGAGAATTGTACGGTACTGTCAGCTCTTTCTTGATTCCTACTTCTTGGCAAAAATCATTAAACTCATTAGATTCATACTCACCTCTGTTATCTGATCTCAAGATACGGATGTGTCTGCTAGTCTGATTTTCAATCGATGCCTTGAACTCTTTGAACGTATCAAAAGTTTCACTCTTGGCCTTGAAGAAGTAAATCCATGACTTCCGAGAGTGATCATCAATGAACAAGACATAATATAAACACCCACTCAAAGAGGGTGAAGACATAGGCCCACAAATGTCAGCATGAATCAAATCCAAAATGCCTTCAGATCTATTCTTGCTTCTCGAAAAAGATTTCTTAGTGTTCTTACCTAGAGCACATCCTTTGCAGATTCCATCATGTTTTGGAGATACCTCTGGCATACCTGTGACCATCTTCTACAATTTTGGGAGAGCTGTGTAGTGAAGGTGTCCAAACCTTCTATGTCACAGTTCACATGGATCAATTGTATGATGTACCAAAGCATGAGTGGCATCTTCAGAAGCCTTGTAAAGACCTCCCTCTCGAACCCCAATATGTACAGTTGAGCTTAGGTCTTAGTCCTTTGCCCATAGGACTTTCTTGTCCATGAAGAGAACTCTGTAGCCCTTGTCCTCTAAGCCAACAACAAATAGAAGATTCTTCTTTAAACCAGGAACATATAAGACATCATCAATATGAAGACTTGTACCTGAGTCAAGTTGAAGTGAAGTTGAGCCAACTCATTCAATCTTGTACGTGGAGTCATCTCCAAGTTCCACCTATGTGGTGAACTTCTTGTTTCTGTAACTGGTGAGAGCTCCACGGTTCCTGTCATGTCCCTGGAGGCACCACTATCCACCAACCAAGAGGTGGCACTGTCTGTGATAGAACAATGAGAGCAGAAATCAGGTAGTAGTCTCTTCTAGGTTCTTCTTCTTTGTTATCCTTGGTTTTCTTCTGCTTCTTTGGTTCTTCTTCTTCGTCTTCTGCTTCTGCAACAGAGGCTTGAAACCTTCGCTTGGGTTTCTTCTTGGTTTGCCTGCAATCCTTGGCAAATGTCCAAACTTATGGCAATTATAGCATTCCACTTTTGACATATCAAAGAACTTACCTTGAGGTTTCTTTCCCTTCATTTGTTGAGGGGAGGGCTTCCTAAACTTCTTTGCCTTTGTTGCAAGTGCAAGGTTACTTTCCTTGGTTACCTTGCCTGAAGTCCTTCCCTCTTCTTCTATGCAATCATGCCAAAGTTTTTCGAAAAGTTGCTTGATTCTCGCGTTCACTAACAGATGCCATGAAGGTTTCCCAAGAGCTTGGGAGACCATCAACCACAGTTTGCACAAGGTCATTATCATCAACAGCAATACCAATAGCAATAAGTTGGTCTCTTACCTATGCAATCTTCGTGAAGAAAGAACCAACTCCTTCATCCTTGTTCAGCTTCAAAGTTCGTAGTATCTTCTTCAATACTCTCTTCTAACTGGGAGCCTTCTCATACAAGTTGGCCAAGGTGTCAAAGCACTCTTTGGCAGTCTTTAGAGCTGTGATGTTGGGCATCATCGTTTCTTTGACAGAATCATAGATGATTCTTCTAGCCTTAGCCTTCTTCTTCTTGTAAGCAAGTCTGCCAGCATTAGATGTTGGCTCTTCACTGACATTGAACACAATGTCATCCAGGTCATTTTCTTCTAGAATAGTTGTCAACCTAACCTTCCAGGAGTTGTAGTTCGCTGAACCTTGTAGCTTCTCTTCCGGTCTAAAGATATTGACGGCCATCTCTGCCACTTAGTCAAATGTTAAGTCTGCAAAATATCCCAAGGTCTAGGAAGACAACAGCAATCTCCCTTTACTATGTCTTCACATGCTAAGCTCCGATACCATGTTGAATTTTTAGCATTAGCATGAATACTTTTAAAATTTGCAGACTAACATAAACTAATGACAAGTGCATTAAACAACATTAATCACATCAACACATTGAACACAAGATTTTTCACTGGGGAAACCTTTAAAGGACAAAAACCCCAAAAGCATTAGTAAGTCATCTCATTAAATGAGATGACTGAGTTTTTCCAAAATCCACAAACCCCAACTGGGTTGTAACACAATTACACAGAAGATAATTTTAAATCAAGATATCAATTTAGGGCTTATTGCCCTAGTTTATCTTTCACTGCCCTAATATGTACTTGTCTGCTCAAAACTGTACGAAGGCTGCCCGAAAAGTTTAACTGTTGCTTGAATGCTTTGCTACACTGCCCTAATCCTTTTCTGACCTGCCTAGACAGCTGCCCGAACTCAACTCAGTCTACCCAAGCCCTAACAGGCTGTTCAGATGCTTTCCCAACAATCTTTTTTCCCTGCCCGTGGTTTGGTATGCTGCCCAGAGGGCTTTCTTGCTGCCTGGAGGGCTTGCTGTTGCCTTCCGGCGGCAAAATACAACTGCCCAGCAGTCTATAATTGTTATCGGGGTTTGCTACTACAAACCAGCAGCCTATGGCTACTGCCTGAGCCTGTTAGCAGCCCCAAGTGGCAACCCAAAGAGGATCTGGGTCTTCCTGAGGCAACCTGTGAAGGATTCGGGGCTACCCGAACCTTTAAACAGCTGCCCAAGACCCTAGAAGGAGGGTCGAACCCTCGGAGCTGGCTTCCTGTGAAACTGAGTGCTGCCCGAGATGAGAGAGTGACAAGGGTGGCTACCTGTGAGAAGAAAAATGTTGTTGAAGAGTTTAGGGTAAAACCCTAAGACAAAAGATCTAATGAAAGAATGCAACAGTTGAAACCCTAACTTAGGGTTTATGAAGAACAAGTGTGAATGCACTAACTAAACTCATCCATGCAAGGGCATCACATGAAACTTCATTTTCTGCAGTCACCTGTGAAATCTTCAGTTGGAGCAGCTGTACTTGTGAGAGCAAGTGTGTGTCTATAATGAAATGGATTGATCTTCTTTTATATCCTTTGAGTCACCTGTAAGTGGACCAAAATTAGAAAGATCAAAATAATAATATTTAATTCTTTTCTAATTTTGATTTTTGCCTTTAGTGGTACTAAAGGTCTTTTTACACTTTCACTTTTACACATTGGTGGTACTAAGGGTCTTCATGTATTTTTGACTTTTGCTTTAGCCTTCTTCAAGTGCCCCTGAGGTCAACACATGTGGTCAAGGCGGTCTTTCATCACCACTCAAAGTACATCATCATAAACAGAGAGAATTACTAATGCTTTTATCTCACACTTTGTGTGACACCAAGATCGAGTACTAAGGTGTCTTAAACAAGGGTAGCTAAGCCTTGGAGAAGATCGCAAAGCCCACTGATCAAGGGTCAGAGTGTCACACATGCCTAGACCTAGTACAAGGCTTATAGTGTCTTCCTAGTAACAGACCAGGTACCTCAGGCATAGGCTGCATATTTTGACACTAAGTCAAATACTTGGTAATAGACCAAGCGCTTCCATTCTCCCGAAGAATGGCCCTCAGCCCCGGGCTAAGTCCCTAGTCCTGGACTAGGTAAATTCCTGGTAACTGAGAAGTGCCTCCATTCAAAAGAATGGCTACTCAAAGCTAGGTTGAGTCTACCAGTGCTAGACTAGTTCCACATCCTGGTCCTGGACCAAATGTCACCATTTAACAGAATGGTCACTCAACTCAAGGTTGCGCCCCTCCAGTGCTGGACTGGGTCCATATCGTGGTCCCGAACCAGATATCGTCATTCAATAGAATGATCACTCAACTCTAGGTTGAGTCCACACCATGGTCCCTGACCAGGTGTCCCCATTCTCCTAAGAGAATGGCTCTCGATGCTACTCAGAAAAATCAACATATTCAGTAGGCCTTTGATGCATCACTGTATCCTATGAATACACCCTTCCTCCTAGAAGGATCAAGCTTGGTCCTTTTCTCCTTTGGGACATGTATGTACACCGAGCGACCAAATATTCTGAGATGGCTGACTTCGGGTTTCACTCCTAAGAAAGCCCCTTCAGGGGTCTTGTTGCCAAGTACTCGATGAGGAGTACGGTTTTGACATGCATAGTTGTTCTTGCCGTATCTGCCCAAAGGTATATAAGAAGATTCTCGTCAAGCAACATTGCTTTCGTTACTCCCATTATGGTCTGGCTCTTTCATTCCGCAACCCCATTCTGTGGAGGATTGTATGGAGTGCTCAACTCCCACTTAATCCCAGATTCTCTGTAGAGTTCCTTGAATTTTTCTGAAGGGAACTCGCTGCAATTATTTGACCATAGAATCTTGATCTTCCTATCTGTCTGGTTCTCGACCAAGGCTTTATATTCCTTGAACTTGCTGAAAACTTCACTTTTCTCTTTCAAGAAATATATCCAAGTCTTACGTGAGAAATCATCTATAAAGGAAACATAGTACACATACCCGCTTAATGAGCTAGAAGACATGAGTCCACATACATCCGAGTGTATAGCTCCAATATTCCTTTAGCCTTGCTCTCACTGCTGGGAAATGTCTTTTTCGCATTCTTTCCTTTTGCACATCCTTTACAAATGCCTTCATGCTTTGCATGGATCTCTGGCAATCCTGAGACTGCTTTGCTTGCCATCGGTAGTGCTCTATAGTGCACATGTGCAAGCCTTTTGTGCCATAGTTCATTTGGTTCAATCTACTCATGAACTAATGCTTGTTCAGGTTGTCCCTTCAACTTGTACAAGCCTTCATCTTCTTCTCCAATCACTGTTGCATCCTCTATTGTCTTTCCTCTGGGCCACATCAGAACTTGGCATCGACAAAGGCAACGCTAATTTCCTTTGCATTTAATGCAAATATAAAGAGAAGATTCTTCTTCAATCTTGGAACATATAGCACATCCTTCATCTTTAAGGATTTCCCGAAGTCAAGCTTGTATGAAGCTTTGCCACTCCCTTTTATGGGGTATTGATAATCATCCCCAAGTTTCACCTTGTGAGGTGACTCATGTCAAGACATATTGACGAATGATTCCTTGTATCCCGCCATGTGTTTGGAAGCTCCACTATCCACGAGCCAATCATTGCTTCTGTGTGTGATAGTGCTAGTAAGTGTTGAGATTAGCACATACTCTTCATCTGAATCATCCTTCTCTCGTTTGAATCTTTTGTTTGCTAGTTCATCATCTTTGTCAATATGAGCATGGTGTCTCCTTTTCTGGATGGGACAATCTCTTGCCAATTGTCCCTTTTCATCACAAGTATAACATCAAACATTTGAAATATCTCTTTTGCTCTGCTTTGGTTTCTTGTCCTTCTTCTTCTTGTGATGAAAGTTCTCCTTCTTCTCCTTCTTCTTGAAGTTCTTCCTGGTGTAAACTGCGAGAGCTTGATTGTCAGTTGCTCCCATCTTTAATTCTCTTATCACAAGTCTAGCTTCTTCTTGTCCACATTCTTCTCGAAGCCTATTGAAAGAGATCAGCTTCCTTCTTGCACAAATCCCTTGAATGAATGAGTCCCATGATCTAGGGTGACCATTCAAGGTAGTCATTACAATTTCTCCTTTTTCAAACTTCTCTTCAACTACTTCAAGTTATTCTTTGATCTGAGCAACCCTTGTGAAGTAAGACTATATAGTCTCAGAGTTCTGTATCTTCACAGTCTTCAGCTGGTTCCTCAAAGTCATCTTCCGGTTGATGTTCTTCCCTTCAAACATCTTTGTCAAAGCATCATATACTTCCTTCAGTGTCTTGAATGCAAACACATGGGGGATGAGGTGATCCTTGATCAAATCAACAATAATTCTCTTAGCCTTAGCCATGCTTTTCTTATGAGCAGCCTTAGCCTCATCTCCCTCTGGTACTGGAACATTTGTAGTGATAAACCGATCCAAGTCATTTTCTTCAAGGATCAGGGAGATTTTGTACTTCCATGCCCGGAAGTTATCAATGTTAACTTTTCATATGCTTAGCTAAGACATCAGTACTTCATTTCATTTTCATAACAAAAGCATATAAACAGGATCACTGAAAGATAGACAAGCACAACCATACAAAAGGAACACAAAGATTTATCCTGGGAAAACCCTAAAGGGAAAAACCCAGCAAAAGCTTCCTCAATATAGATGCCCCAAAAAGATAAAAGATAAAACCAGCAAGGAGATCAAAGCCTGACCCTCCTCCTTCTCCAGCTACTTCTCTTCTCCACTAATGCGCTATACAAGTGAGAGTGTGTGTTCCAAATGAGGAGCACTACACCTCTATTTATATTCATCCGTTCACTTAAGTTAACTCATCTATCATGTAGGCTCGAGTTAATCATGTAGGCTCGAGTTACACATGTAGGCTCAAATAATCACACTGGGGTGCTAATGACCCACCTTTACAATTAGAGGGGACTGCCTCATGACTCTTATTAGTTCTTCTGATTAGGAGCAACGGGGTACAAAGTAATACAAGTGGTTCTCCCGGTAGGACCATCGGGGACCACAAAGAAATACATATAGAATATTCTTCGAAGTTACAATATTTCAACACTCCCCCTTAACGAGAAGGGTATTCTATAACAACATCAACAACAACAATAATAGGAGAGAGATAGAGGACATCATCAACATCATCAGGGTGATACATCTATAAATCATTGGAAGCTTTTCAACATCATGTAGTCTTCATCTTCAATCTTTAGTCTTCAGCATCATCAGTACTTTGACCACTTCGATCAGCAACATCTTCAGCAGCAACATCTTCAGCACTTTGACCTTTCGATCAGCAACATCTTCAATACTTTGACCTTTCGATCAGCAACATCATCTTCAGCACTTTGACCTTTTGATTAGCAACATCATCTTCAACACTTTAACCTTTCGATCAGCAACATCTTCTTCAGCACTTTGGCCTTTCGATCAGCAACAACATCATCATCATACTCTGATCTTTGGATCAGAAACATCATCATCAAAACATCATCAAAACATCAACATCATCATCATCAAAATATCATCATCATCACACTCTGATCTTTCAATCAGAATCATCATTATCATCAGCCTCTGATCTTTTGATCAGAAACATCATCATACTCTAACATCAACTCATCATCATATTCTGATCTTTCGATCAGAGAAACATCATCATCATCATCGCATTTTGATCTTTCGATCAGAAAACATCATCATCAGCAGCAACATCATAATCATAAGCAACTTCTGATCTTCCGATCAGAAAACATCATCATCATCATATTCTGATCTTTCGATCAGAGAACATCATCAGCAACTTCTGATCTTTCGATCAGAGAAACATCATCATCATCATATTCTGATCTTTCGATCAGAGAATATCATCATCGTCGGCAACAACATCATCATCATATTCTAATATTTCAATCAGAGAACATCATCAGCAGCAGCAACTTCTGATCTTTCGATCAGAGAAACATCATCATCATCATATTCTGATCTTTCGATCAGAGAACATCATCATCATATTCTGATCTTTCAATCAGAGAACATCATCATCAAGACATCAACATCATCAAAACATCAACATGATCCTTCCTTTGGGAATTACGGGATTTAGGTCTTTACGGAGTTACCAATGATCCTTCCTTTAGGAATTACGGGATTTAGGTCTTTACGGAGTTACTAACAATCCTTCCTTTCGGAATTACAGGATTTAGGTCTTTACGAAGTTACTAACGATCCTTCCTTTCGGAATTACAAAATCAACACATTTGTGGAACTCAGACAATCCTTCCTATTGGAATTACGGGATCAACACATCTATGGAACTCAAACAATCCTTCCTATTGGAATTACGGGATCAATTCAATGATCCTTCCTTTCGGAATTACGGGATTTAAGTCTTTACGGAGTTACTAACGATCCTTCCTTTCGGAATTACGGGATCAACACAGATGTGGAACTCAGACAATCCTTCCTATTGGAATTACGGAATCAACACATTTGTGGAACTCAGACAATCCTTCCTATTGGAATTATGGGATCAATTCAATGATCCTTCCTTTCGGAATTACGGGATTTAGGTCTTTACGGAATTACGGGATCAACACAGATGTGGAACTCAGACAATCCTTCCTCTAGGAATTACGGGATCAACACACGTTCTCGAGTACCAAAGTCGCCGGATCCGTTCTGAACCGAAGTTCAAGGATGATACAATCCTACCACATTCACGGGGACCGAGATCTCCGGATACATTTTGAACCGAGGTTCAAGGATGATGCAATCCCACCACTTTCACGGGGGCCAAGACCTCCAGATACATTTTGAACCGAGGTTCAGCGATGATGCAATCCACCACTTTCACGGGAGCCGAGACCTCCGAATACATTTTGAACCGAGGTTCAGGGATGATGCAATCCACCACTTTCACGGGAGCCGAGACCTCCGAATACATTTTGAACCGAGGTTCAGGGATGATGCAATCCACCACTTTCACGGGGGCCGAGACCTCCGGATACATTTTGAACCGAGGTTTAGAGATGATGCAACCCCACCACATTCACGGGGGCCGAGACCTCCGGATACATTTTGAACCGAAGTTCAAGGATGATGCAATCCCACCACATTCACGAAGACCGAAGTCACCGGATCTATTTTGGACAGATGTCCCAGGATGATACAATCCCTCTTCATTCTCGAGGACCGAGGTCACCGGATCACTTTTGGACAGATGTCCCAGGATGATACAATCCCTCTTCATTCTCGAGGACCAAGGTCACCGGATCAATTTTGGACAAATGTCCTGGGATGATACAATCCCACTGCAACATCACTACTCCCCCTTTCGAGGAAGGTCTTTTCGAACAACACCAAGCTTGTCTCGAAAGTTTTCGAACTTTACCCGAGACAGAGACTTCATCAGTACATCATCATTCAAACCATCATCATCTACATCTTCAGTATGTGAATACTGAACTATCACCATCTGTATCTCCAGTATGTGAATACTGAAAGCATCATCATCTATATCTTCAGTATAGAAATACGGAATCATCATCATCTGCATCTACAGTATGTAAATACCGAAACATAATCATCTGCATCTTATCTCGTATGTAGAAATACCAGATTTCTATGTGTTACAATCGAAACACAGGGTTCTCTGTCATCACAAATCTGGTTATCACATAGAATCATTGTAGTATCCATCTTCAAGTCAAAGAGACCTGATATCAGCTTCTGAAGCCATATGACTTCACAACTTAGCAGAGCAATCTGCTATGTATTTTGCTTCAGCCGTGCTACGAGAAGCACTGGATTGTTTCCTGCTAAACCATGAACTCATAGCAGACCCCAAACAAAAGCATCTACCTAATGTGCTTTTCCTGTCTGAGATACTTTCAGCCCAATCTGCATCTGTGTAGCCATACAATCTATACTCATGGCTACCATCATAGTATAGACCAACGTCTATAGTCCCTTTCAGATATCTCATCACATGTTTTGCGGCTACTAGGTGAATCTGTCTTGGTTGAACAAGATATTGACTTAAGGTGTTCACAGCAAAACAAATGTCTGGTTTGGAATTTGTGAAGTACATTAATGACCCAATGATCTGTCTGTAATGAGTGACATCCACTAACTCTGATGAGTCATCAGCTTCAGGTTGGAGTCCATGGGTGTGGCCATGACTTTGCATTCCAACATATCAAATCTTTTCAAACTTTGCACTGCATACTTTCCCTAATTGAGAAAGATTCCTTCATATTTCTGGACCTAGGAAATAAAGTATTAGACCAAGGTCTAAATTCCTCAGTAGACTTCTTGCATTCTACAATTTGTTTCTCATTCCCTGTCAGAAATAGGTCATCCACATATAATAACAGGATGCCAGGTTCATCTTTTACAACCTTGAGATAAAGGTTAGGATCGACTTTACTCTTGGCAAATCCCATGCTCGTCAGGAAACTATCTATTCTTCCATACCAAGCTCTAGGAGCTTGCTTCAGACCATAGAGGACCTTCTTCAACTTGCATATGTGAGTCCATCTGTCTTCAACTTCAAATCCTTGTGACTATTCAATGTAAAACTCTTCCTTAATCATACCATTAAGGAAGGCTTGTCTTTACTTCATCATGAAAGAAACTACCACGATAGTTTTGAAGGAAGTATACCTTGCTTGTTGGAGTAAGTGTCTCTTCAAAATTAATTTCCTCTTTCTGAGAGAAGCCACAAGTCTTTCCTTACTTCTATCAGCAACATATTTTATTTTACTGATCCATTTGGAAGATACCACATTCTTGCTTTCTGGTTTGAGTATTATATCCCAAACATCATTCTAGTATCATAACATCTTTCATGAGTTCATCTTGTCAGGTCATCAACATATCCTAGTCTTCTGCATTCAACCTTGAAGTTTGGAACCCACTTTACTCTTGGTAAAGTCTCGATCCATCAGGAAGCTGTCCATCATGTCATACCATGTCGAACTCAGATATCTTCTGTAGTCACTCCCCCTGAAGTGGAGTATCATCTTTCCTCTTCATTCTGTACAAGTGGTTCTATGCTTGACATATACTTCCCTTTATGTCTCGAAATCATATCGTATACATCATTCCCCATGATCAAGTGTTATTCTTTGATCATAGCTTCTTTCATAGCATTCTTTTCTTCATCTTGAGTTATCTCTCATACCCATGGTGGTATTCATCCTTCGAGGTGGATCTACTGCTCTCTGAAGCTCTTTCTTCTGTCATGGTGTCTCTGACCCTGGGAGCTTCAAATTCATGTTTATTGGAATGAATTTTGAATTGTCATCACTTGTTCTTCGGAACAAGTCTCATCCTTCTTTTCTTGTAGGAGGTTGTACAGGACCTTTCCTACAATTCAAATGCACCAGTTACATGGTTAGAACTATAAAACATATGCATAACGACAAATTATTTTAGCCAATACAACATTCATCCATGTCTCACGAAAACTTTCTAGATGTCTTCCATCTTTATCATGACATCATTGAGATTGTGCACTAATCCAATATGTCAGCAAAGAGGTTTGATAAGTAGCAATGGAGTTGTATGGCACCATGAGCTACTTACCCATCACAATCATATTAGTAGTATACAGTCATTAATGCAAACAATCTATCAAGCATAACACATCAACTAAATATAATCAAATGCATAACAAAACAATATCATGCAATGACAATTGAATACTTATCTTTTATTCGTTTCGTGGGTAGACACCTTCTTGATCCTTCTACTTCATCATCTTCTTCATTCATGACATCATCATTTCTTATCCAAATGATAAGATGGATAAGAGGATCTTTAAGAATTGAGTTCTTCACATTCCCCATCGCTTGAGGGATCTTCTTTGAATGGTGAGAGCTTGATCTTCAATTGCTTCGATCTTCTTCTTCTCTTCTTATGAGTCAAGCTTCTTCTTCTTTCCAGAGTCTGTTGAAAGTAATTACTTCCTTCTGGCACACATTCCTTGAATGAATGAATTCTATGATCCTGGGAGACCATTCAAGGTGGCTATCACCACTTCTGCATTCTCCAATTCTTCTTCTACCGCTTCAAGATGTTC
The DNA here is from genome assembly GCA_001517045.1 of Pseudotsuga menziesii. Taxonomy (NCBI): domain Eukaryota; kingdom Viridiplantae; phylum Streptophyta; class Pinopsida; order Pinales; family Pinaceae; genus Pseudotsuga; species Pseudotsuga menziesii. Next base: position 671,499 of record LPNX010990890.1, on the reverse strand, counting down.
TGCATTCTGGATCTTCACATTCTTCAACTATTTTCTCAAAGTCATCTTCTAATTTATGTTCTTATCTTCAAATAGCTTGATCGAGGAGTCAAACATCTTCAATGTCTTTAGAGAAGACACTTGTGGTACAAGTTGATCCGTGATTGAATCAACAATGATCTTCTTGGCCTTGATCAAGTTCTTCTTGTGTAAGGCTTTGAGCTTCATCTCCTTCTAGAACTGGAACCTCTCTACTCATGAAGGTGTCCAATTCATTTTCTTCAGAGAGATCAAATACTTCCATGCTTGGAAGTTGTCGACTTCACCAAGCTTGTCATCAAGCTGATGTGATGTATCACTTTGAAATGAGAACCTCAAATGCAAATAGCAAAAGATTAGATCTTACCAATTTGAGGTGTCCGTCCTACTTCCGGAGCTGGCTGATCTAGGGTTTGTCAAAGAAACCCTAATTTTCAAAACTTGAAATCTTTCAGATCTGATTGGAAAGATAGATCTCTTCAAATGGAGCTGTCCAATCTACTGCTTTTCTGAAAAATGGTGGAGGGAAGCTCCCGGAACAGGAAGCCCTAGTTTTCCAATTTCTTCTGCAAAAATGCCTATTACTATTTCTGTGATATCTCGGAAGTTACTACTCCTCTGTGTCTGCAATTTCACACTGAGGTAACCTCGCATGTCCCTGATCCAACACCACAGGTTTCATCAGAATTGGTTTCACCAATTGGGATTTATGATCATTTTCCCAAGGTGACCTGTTACAGGACTGTTCAGAACAGTGAAGTTGTATGGCATTCCACGTGTCACTGGTTCATCTTCAGGTTCTGAAATTCGGACCACAGAAAGTACAGTCCGTGCTCTTTCTGGAACATCTTCAGGAATTCCATTTGGACCTCTATAGCCCAAGCTATAGCAATTTTCCCTAGGTGTCCTGTTTAGGGATGAATTCTGGAAGAGGCTGGAACCCTAACTTGGAGGGATCATAGCTCCTAGAATATAGCGAATCTGAGGCTAAATTTTGGACAGAGTGTTCATCAGGATTATATCTTCGGTCTCTGCAATTTTCAGCTCCTGAACCTTCGCCAATATTGGGATGTAGCGAATATACAAAAACTTAGCAGTTTTAGTATTTAGGGTTTTTCTAGCTCCGGGTCAAACTAGGGTTTGACTTTCCCGGAGTTTCACCCAACCAAAAATCTTGATCCAGGTCTCTAAACTTCGATTTTGATGAGGAGAGCAATCCTATGTTGGGCTCACTAAAAAATTCTTCTTCTGCAAGAAACCCTAATTCCCCACACCGAAAACTGAAGATGCTCAGAATCGAATTCTGCTTCGACAGAAAGATGCGCCCTTCAATGGAGAGTCAGCCTAGCCTTCTTTTGCTGATCGATTGTGGAGAGAGAACCAAAAAGTAAGAAGCCCTAGATTCTGTAGCTACACAATGTCTTCTTTTCAGGGTGGCTCTGATACCATGTTAACTTTTCATATGCTTAGCTGAGACATCAGTACTTCATTTCATTTTCATAACAAAAGCATATAAACAGGACCACTGAAAGATAGACAAGCACAACCATACAAAAGGAACACAAAGATTTATCCTGGGAAAACCCTAAAGGGGAAAACCCAGCAAAAGCTTCCTCAATATAGATGCTCCAAAAAGCTAAAAGATAAAAGATAAAACCAGCAAGGAGATCAAAGCCTGATCCTCCTCCTTCTCCAGCTACTTCTCTTCTCCACTAATGCGTTATACAAGTGAGAGTGTGTGTTCCAAATGAGGAGCACTACACCTCTATTTATATTCATCTGTTCACTTAAGTTAACTCATCTGTCATGTAGGCTCGAGTTAATCATGTAGGCTCGAGTTACACATGTAGGCTCAAGTAATCACACTGGGGTGCTAATGACCCACCTTTACAATTAGAGGGGACTGCCTCATGACTCTTATTAGTTCTTCCGATTAGGAGCATCGAGGTACAAAGTAATACAAGTGGTTCTCCCGGTAGGACCATCGGGGATCACACAGAAATACATATAGAATATTTTTCGAAGTTACAATATTTCAACAATCAACCCCTCCAAGCCTGTCCTCAAGCCAAGTATGGTGAGTCATCTTTTCAAAATGAGAACCTTAAATGGAAATAGTAAAAATTTGGATCTTACCGATTTGAGGTGTCCAACCATGTTCCTGAGCAAGCTGACCTAGGGTTTGTTAGAGAAACCCTAATTTTCCAAACTTGGAGTTTGAGAATTCTGTTTGGACAGAAATATGCGCCTCCTTGAGGCCAGTTGCTCAGCTAGGTCACTTTCTGAAAACTGAGGTGGGAATCCTCCGATACTTGATGCCCTAGTTCCTCCCGGCGCTAGTGACAGGGTCAAAAATGAAACTTCTCCAATTCGGAAATAGCCTCCACAAAAAGATGCACCCTACTGAGGCAAGTTAGCCTAGCCCTCTTTGCTTGATGATTTGTGGAGAGAACACCTTAAACTAGGAAGCCCTAGTTCTCGCAACTGCACAATGCCTTCTTTCAGGGAGGCTCTGATACCATGTTAGTTTTTCTTAAGATCTTATTAGATTATCTAGGATCTTTATCTGAAAGAATAACAAGTACCGCAAGATGCATAAGATATAAAAGATAAACGAGACACAAATATTTTCACCGGGGAAACCATAAAGGAGAAAACCCCGAAAACTTCCTGAGAATAGTAAGATGATCAAAAGCAGTAAAAAAAAGTATTTAGCAGCTCTCTATCTCTCCTCCTCTAACTGTCTCTCTTTCTCATGCAAACTTGAGAATGTGAGGTGTGTATAAATGAGGGAGAGTGCCTCCCTATTTATACCCTTTCAAATCACTGAACAAGCATAAGACTCGAGCCTACATGTCTTCTCACACAGGGCCCACCTCTCCTAGAAAGACAAAACATACATATTACATGGTTACAGTGGGGACTATTGCCCCAACTTACAATGGAGGTTGTACCTCAAGGTCTAGACACAATTTAGACATCCCGTAGAGAGGTTACACCACTCTTACCAGATTCAGCCACCCAGAGTCCGAATCAGTTTTGGATCCTACAACGAAACGCTGATTCAGGAATTCGAATCGGAATCTACGAGATTTGGTAAATTTTTTTGGGGGATACAGATCCGATTTAGGATTCGTTTCAGAGGGAGATGGATCCGGTTCTAGGAGAGACGATCTGCTTCCTGAAGAGATGGAATCGGTTCCTGTTGAAGAAACCGGATCCAAAATGTTGAGATACGGTTCCTTCAAGGGAAACCGAATCCTTTAAAAAAACAAAAAACACATTAAAAAAGAAAATAAAAAAATCAATAGCGTGGGAGGTAACTTATCTGGGCCCCACCGCGAGTCCCAACTGCTGCTAAAACCCTTGGTAATGGCCATGAGGCTTCATTCCATTTCGCGATTTGACAAAGGAGCTTGCTACTTGGCGGTTGACTGGTCCTCCACTGTGAAGGAGCTACGGGCAACAAGGAGCCAAGGGTGACTGCACGACTACAACTAGTATGTACCCCCTGCATTTAGCTTTTTAAGTGTTTTATTTTAATTTTTTCTTTTAGTGTATGCAACGCACAGCAAATAAAATTGTTGTGCGTGCTTGCTAGCATACACAGCAATTTGTGCTATGTATGCTAGCAAGCACGCACAACAATTTTACTTGTTGTGCACAACAAGTAAAATTGCAGTGCATGCTTGCTAGAATACACAGCAGTTTGTGTTGTGTATGCTAGCAAGCACGCACATCAATTTTACTTGCTGTGCACACCAAGTAAAATTGTTGTGATGTGTATGCTAGCAAGCACGCACAATTGCAGCAAGTAAAATTGATGTGTGTGCTTGCTAGCATACACAACACAAACTGGTGTGTATATGTTGTGCATGCTTGCTAGCATACACATCACAGCAATTTTACTTGTGCACAGCAAGTAAAATTGATGTGCGTGCTTGCTAGCATACACAACACAGCAATTTTACTTGTTGTGCACAGCAAGTAAAATTGATGTGTGTGCTTGCTAGCATACACAACACAAACTGTTGTGTATATGTTGTGCGTGCTTGCTAGCATACACATCACAGCAATTTTACTTGTTGTGCACAGCAAGTAAAATTGATGTGCGTGCTTGCTAGCATACACAACACAGCAATTTTACTTGTTGTGCACAGCAAGTAAAATTGATGTGCGTGCTTGCTAGCATACACAACACAAACTGTTGTGTATATGTTGTGCATGCTTGCTAGCATACACATCACAGCAATTTTACTTGTTGTGCACAGCAAGTAAAACTCATGTGCGTGCTTGCTAGCATACACAGCACAAATTGTTGTGTATGCTAGCAAGCACAGCAAGCTTGACTAGCATTGCTCAGTGCTGTGTTTTTAAAAAAAATTGCAAATATTTATATTATTAAAAATTTTAAAAATTTATATCATTGCACTGACAAAGACATATTTACAAAACATTGAACAGTGAAAGATTGAAAGTTGAAAGAGTAAACATCAAGTGACCAAACTAGCAATGGCGTCATGTCAAGCAGTTCAATCTAGGGGAGGGAGAGGAAGTGGAACTCAACAAACCTGGAATGTGCAACAACAAACATTACCAGCATACCCTATTGACTCTTCCCTGTGGAAGTATGTGACTAAGATCGGGCCAAAAGAAAAAAACAAAGGTGGTGGTAGCTGCTTGTGGAACTGCAACAGGTGCAACTTAATTTTGCAGGGTCATACACGAGGGTTAAGGCCCATTTTCATAGAGTTCACCACTGTAAAAAAATCACCCGAAAAGATGTGGAGGGATTTCAAGCAAAGCAAGATGCTGCAAATATGGCCAAGGCAAAAAGGAGGAGTTTAAGACAATCGTCTTTCTCAAAAAGGGGAAATGAAGTTCCCTTGATTGTTGAAGAAGCCCCCAAGAGACAAAACATTGGACCCTTGACCAAAATGTTTGACATTAGAGGGAGGGATGAGACAGACAGTAGAGTTGCAAGAGCCATATGTGCATGTGAATTGTCCTTCAATGTTGTGCGGTCTCCATATTGGCAAGACATGCTAAGGGTGGTAAATGAGGACCCTAGGGGTTACATGGGACCAAACTTTGAAAAGGTTCGCACTAGCCTTTTACAGAAGGAGAAATTGCTTGTGGAAAAAATATTGGCACCGGTTCGTTCCACTTGAGTGGTAATGGTGTCTCCATTATATCTGATGGTTGGACTAATACAGCCAATAGGCCATTGGTGAACATTATTGTCATGTCTCCTGTGGGCCCATACTTCTTGAGGGAAATAGATGCTTCAGGGGAGGAGAAGACTGCTGAATGGATTGCTGAAAAAATTTCAGAATCAATCGAGTGTGTGGGGCCTTCAAATATTGTGCAAGTTATAACAGATAATGCACGCTCATACAAAGCAGCTGGGGCAATTATTGAGGCAACGCATGGCCATATTTTTTGGACACCCTGTGTGGTCCATAGTTTAAATCTTGCTTTTAAATCCATTGTTACTGAATTTGAATGGATGAAAAAACTATGTGAAGAAGCAAGAGAGATTCAGATTTTTATAACTAACCACCAACATGCACAAGCTATGTACAAGGAATATGCTAGACTCCAACATCTTAATGTTGGAGAAACTAGATTTGCATCACATTACATAATGATCAAGCGGTTAGTAGATATGAGGGTCGCTTCATCCTCTATGGTTGTTAGTCCACGGTGGCAGACATGGAAACAAAGCAACAGTGAAAAAGCAATGAGGGTTAGAGGTACGATTCTTGATGAGTCTTGGTGGGTTCAAGCTGAGCTTTTTGTTTCCATAATGGAGCCACTTGTTGATTTGCTGAGACTTTGTGATTCGGATGTGCCTCTGTTGGGTGACATCTATGAGGGAATTGGTCGTATGCTAGAAAGAATTCAAGAACTTCTTGAAGAGAACGACCCTGTTTTGTTTGGTGCCATAAAAGACATCATCTTTAGTAGATGGAACAAATACAATACCAATCTACATGCTTTAGCTTATGCGTTAAATCCAAAGTACTATGATGAGGTCTACTTGGCTAAGTTTGGGGGTAAGAGGAAGGCCCCATACAAAGACAATGAGGTGGCCAATTGTTTTAGAGCAGCTATTTCAAAGATTTGCTATGATCAGTTGGAGCTTGCAGAGTTAAAGAACCAGTTTACTTCATTCATCACAGGGAGTGATGTATTTGGCAATGTAAATGCATTAGCTGATAGAGGAACTATGACACCTCTTGCATGGTGGGGGTATTATGGTGCCCAAGCTCCAGAGGTACAGACCGTTGCATCTAGAGTTCTTTCACAGGTTTGTAGTTCTTCAGCAGCAGAGAGAAACTGGAGCACTTATGGGTCCATCCATTCGGTTAAGAGAAACAGGCTTCAATCAACAAAGGCGGAAGATCTCGTGTACATTCACTCAAATCTTCACCTCATCTCTCAAGCGAAGACAGATTATAGCGAGGGTCCTTGGAAGTTATGGGATGTGAATCCCGAGGATGTAGATTTGGTATCCCTGAATGCTTGATGGCCAACCTCTCTTTGGTTGATTCTACAGATCCTTTTGTTGTTTGGAATTTAGATGAGGCAGAGGCACCCATGCCTAGGACTAGCTCGACTGTGCCAGGGTCCTCTTCTTCTATTGTTGGTGGGCAGAGAAGTAGTCGTATGGCATCCACTCCCCATGCTGCTTCATATCATCAGTCTGGGGATTTAGGAGTTGTTCCATTAGAGGATGTGGAGGGAGATGACTATCTATCAGATTAGTTTATCTCACTCAGCCACTCTTTAAATTTCAGATTTATAGTCTACATTTTGATTTTAGTGTTTCACAGTTACACTTTACTGTTTTTCATTCCAGGCTTGTAGAGCTCTATAGATAAGCTCATTTTTTGCTATTTTGAAGAACTATAGCCTTGACTTGTGAGCCGCGACTCTTTGATATTTATCATTTACCATTACCATGTTGAAACTTGGCATTATATGATAATATCAGTATAACATTTGTGACTTGTCATTATCATTATGTTTTTTTTTTTTATGAACTTATGACAACTGTTATTTTATCGTAATGTTAATGACAACTGTTATTGTATGAAATACAATTTCATTTCAAATCTGAAAATTACATGTATGATTATACGAATCTATGACGTTTCATGTTACGAATACGATGTATGATCATGTTGCAACTTCGAATATACGATGTAAATGTTAAATCAAAATGTATCAGTATGATCAATATCAATGTGATTGATATAAATTACACTGATGATTTATGAATCTATGATGCATTGATGTTAATTATAATTTGTTACTTGTAAGTTGTAGCCTGTAAGTTGTAGGATGTAAGGTTGTAGCATGTAGGATGTATGTGGTTTTAAATTTGTGATTTTTTATAAAATTATAGATTTAAAATTTAAATTTTTAATTTTTAAATATATATATATATATATATATTATAAAAATTAGGGTTAGGGTTCTGAATCCCTGATTCCTAATTTTGGACGAATGTTGAATCCTGTATTCGATTCTTCAACCAATTCCGATCGCACCCACGGTTTGTGTAACCTTGTCTAGAATCCCTTTTGTTTTACTGTCACTGTTTGGAAATGCGTTCTTAGTATTCTTTCCTTGTGCACATCCTTTGCACACTCCTTCATGGTTTACCTGGATCTCTGGTAAACTTGCTACCAGCTTGCTCACAATTGACAATGCTTTGTAATGTATATGAGCAATTCTTCTATGCCACAATTCACATGGGCTTACGATGCTAGTCATCAAGGTTGAATCTACATGCCCCTTTAATTTGTAGAGTCCTCCTTCTTCAACTCCAATAACCACTGCATCATCTATGGTTTTCCCTTTTGTCCACATGAGGACTTCACCATCTACGAAAGCAACTCTAAAACTTTTCTTATCTAAAGCTGAGATAAAAAGGAGATTCTTATTTAGCTTGGGACATACAGAACATCCTTCATCTTCATGGACTTTCCGAAGTCCAACTTATAAGAGGCTTCTCCCATCCCTTTGATGGGATATTGATAATCATCTCCAAGCATTACTTTATGTGGGGAATCCTTATGTACAAGACAAGAGAGTAAATTCTTGTAACTTGTCATGTGCTTGAAGGCACCACTATCTACTAACCAAGTATCACTACCATGAAACTGAACCTGTGAGTGTTGAAATCAAAACATATCCTTCACAGGAATTTTCATCTTCTTTAGTTCTTTCCTCATCTTATTGATCATCATTTTCAAAAGCATGGGCCTGGAATCTTTTGTTCTTCTTCTTGAGTCGTTTTGCCTTCAGGGGACAATTTATGGAGATGTGTCCCATCTTGTGGTAAGTGAAACATTCATAACCTGAGAAGTCCTTTTTGACCTTCTTATTCTTTTTAAACCCTTGAGTTTTTCTAGGAGGATGATCATAACTCTTCCTCTTGTTCTTGCCTTTGGTATGGGCTGCCAAAGCTTGATCTTTATTTTCATTTAGCTTCTCTTCTCTGACTATTATTCTTTCTTCTTCTTGAACACATTCTTCCCATAACTTTAGGAACTTGGTCAACTTTCTTCTAGAGCATATTCTTCAAATGAAGATTCCCATTCTCTTGGGATTCAAGGTGATCATTACAACTTTTGCTTCTTCTATCATGCCACCAATAGCTTCCAGCTACTCCTTGATTTAGGATACTCTTATGAAGTATGATTGCTTGGTCTTTGACTTCTAAACCTTCACAATTTTGAGTTGATTTCTCAAGGTCATCTTCCTATTGATATTTCTTCTTTCAAATAGGTTGGATAGGGCATCAAATATTTCCTTTGGTGTCCTCCTTGATAAGACTTGAGGGATCAAATGATCTTTGATGGATTCAGCTATGATCCTCTGAGCCTTGATCATATCCTTCTTGTGCTTGGCCTTTGCTTCATCTCCTTCTGATTCTGCAACTTCCTCCTTTATGAAGCCTTCAAGATCATTCTCTTCTAGGATGAGCATGACCCTATACTTCCATGCTATGAAGTTCTCAGCACCCTCAAGCTTTCCATCCATCTTGGTACTGTCTTCCATCTTTAACAGAATGAGAACCTCAAATGAGAATTGAAGAAAAAATACTTGGAGAAGACTGCTTCTGGTTAACCTTCTTCGTGATGACCTAGGGTTTGATGGTAAAACCCTATTTTTTCAGTTGGGATCACTTGTAGGGTTGATTGGTGGAAAAGATGTGCCTCCCCAAGACGAGCTAGACTGTATCTTCCTTAACCTGAGATTGATGATGGAACTTTGAAAAAGTTGAAGCTCTAGTTCTTCCCAGCAGCAGTGTCGAGCCCAAAAATGAAACTTCTTGGAATTCAATTTTGTTTTCACAAAAAGATGTTCCCTCCTAGGGCAAGTTGATTGAGCCCTCTTTTCTGGTTGATTTTGTTAAGGTAATTGTTTGGAATAACAAACCCTAGCTGCACAATGTCTCATTTCAAGCTGGCTCCGATACCATGTTAAGTTTTCTTAATTGCTTAGATGATATTCTAAAACAATTTGCAATAGTAGGATCATTGAAAGAACAACAACACAAAGAACACAAAGATTTTCCTCGAGGAAACCACAAGGAAGAAAAACCCCGCAAAACTTCCTTAGTATAGAACTCAACCAAGGCAATGTAAAACCCCAAGATAACTTCTCCTCTCTCTCTCTGGTGCACTTCTTCTTCTCCCTTTAGCAAACTTGCTTGAGTGAAGTGAGTACAAACGAAGGAGGCACCTCACTATTTATATTTGACTATTGACTTGACCTAAAGCATAACTAGGCTGACTTATCTAACTGACAAGGCCGACTTGTCAAGTAAAATACCAAAATAATATTTATTGCAATGACTCATGGGTACTATTGACTCGACTTACATCCGGAGGTTTACATTGCTTCTTTAAATGATTCTTACATGACCAATTACGTAAGTGACACCTCCTGAAGGAGGAATAACAATACAAATAGTGTTAGTTTTTACAACTCAGTTAGTCCTTCCCCGTGATTTTGATGTCACATGGGGGGGACATAAGTTGTATTTTTCCTAGTGAACTTTTTAATGTAAAGTTTGTTTCATATTATTAAAGTGACTTTTGTACTTTATAAACTTAAAGTGACTTTAAGTTGTGGGACCCAAAAATTGCATTTTATGTACTTAATAAAGTGAATATGTGCATTAAATGAGAGACCTCAGATAAAGCTAATCTCATCCTTTGATTAAGTTGGTTGAGTTAGTTAGGGTTAGTTTGGGTGAGATAAAGTATAAAAGAATGTCTAGGGAAAAGAGAGAGACGTCACATCAGAAGAAGAAGAAGACAAGAGAGAGAGAAAGAAATAAATTTCAAGAAGGAAATTTCTGATTTGTGAGAGAGAGACTGATCATCAAATTGAAGGGATGATTCCCAAGACATCTGCACCATTCATTGGACCGTAAAGCCAGACCGCACAGTCATTATTGCAAACTGTACATGCATAGAAATCGACTCAAATTGTAGGCACAGATTTCGAGACAGAATTTTCTACATTTAATGATGGCATAGTTCGTACAGTCTGTACTTGGCACAAATCTCGAGAAATCTGCTGTGTACAGTTTGCACGTGTGGGTTGAAAGTGAGGCATTTTTTAATGCATATTTACAAATGAGGGTTTCTGAAATTGTTTTGATGTTGTTGAAGAAATTCTGAGTTGTTGAATTTCAGATTTCTCTCAGAAATAAAATTATTTCTTTGGGTTTTCCTCTTGTGAGGTTTTCCCTTGGGCTTGGCCCTAAATTTCTGTGTTGTCCCATTTATCTTCAGATTGAAGTTGAGTGCATTGGTGTTTATACTTAAAATTATCAGACAAATTCATCTTATGAATTTTTAGTTCAGACAAGTTATAAATCAGATTTGCAGTCATGATCCAACCAGTAGTTGGTAGGTTGTCAAGCGTCGACAAAGTCTAGCACTTTGCCTGCCTCGACAGGTCCATCTCAACAGGTTTGCCTCGACAGGTCCGCCTTGACAAGTTCTCCTCCACAGGTTCGCTTCGACAGGTCCGCCTTGACGGTTGAACTTCTAAATCGTTATAACTTCTTTGTAACTGAACGTAACAGGTAGTCACCCAAGCATCTCAGCATTCTATATAAGCATGTACACTAATGTAATATACAACAATTCTAATTCCTCCATCTTTCATGGAGAAGAAGTAATAAATTGGTTCGAATTCTTGTATTTTGTCTGTTCGTATACTTTCTGTCGACCTAAGTGTATTTCCTGCTTTGTTGTTCTTTTTATATGCTTCCGCCATAACAAAACTCTACTCATTCAATCAACCGTTGTCCCCAGCGTGCACTTGGGCACGACCTGGATCATTGGTATCAGAGCAAGATCTTGTCCAAAGCTTAAGTTACATAAGCACTTCCATCAAAGTTATTTAACTTATGCCTGTTCAAACACGCTCGCAAACTCAGCAACACAAGCAGACACTTCCTTTGACTTCAGAAAAGATGGTCAAAGAAGTAGACAATAGGCATGCAACTGACGAGACAGAGCAACTCATAGAAAAAAACAACAGACCAAAATGTTCGTCGAGTTCAGTGAGGTTCTCATGCGAGTCACTTCGAACTCCGGGGAATCCTCGACGCGACATCACTCTGATAAAATCAGCCGCTTCAAAGCGCAAATGAATTTGGACATACCAAACCTTGAAGGCAAGATTGACGCGAAATCCGTCGACAATTGGGTACAACAACTGGAATCTTACTACGCAATGAATCAACTCTTTGAAGTGGAAAAGATCACCATTGCATCCTTAAAGATCTCAACCTCTATACACTGCTGGCGGGAGAATCTATCGACAAAGATTGAAAAAGAAGAGGACCCCATCGACACATGGGTAAAATTTGTCGAATATGTCCGAAAAGGGTTCTACCCGCCCAAGTATCTTGAACAACAGTATAAGAAGTGGTAGCAGCTAAGGCAATGGAAAGAACAATCCGTACAGAGCTACACTGACGAGTTCTATCGACTAATTGCTAGACTTTGCGTCTAAGAAGAAGAGAAATTGCTTGTCCTGAAGTACGTCAACGGTTTATCCCCGTACATTCAACAAGAGATGGAATTTCTGACTAACAGTACGCTTGCAAATGCATTTCATTACGCCAGCAAGCGTGAAGCTAAACAAAAAGGAAAAGCACATTTCGCGAACAAGCCAACAAGTCGAACCTCCGACAAGAAGTCACCAGCTGACTCCAACAAGTTCCAAAATCCTTCTCAGCTGACTCCGCTCCTACCGAGTTCCAAATTCCTTCTCAGCCGACTCCGTCAAAGCTCGATCATCAAAAAAAAATTCAAAAAGACAAGAGGGATCGCAACAAACAAGCTCCTACCAAGAAATGGTGTGATTATCACAGTTCATCATGCCATGATACGTTAGAATGCAAAGCTCGAAAGCCATTTTTGGCAAAATTGTTGACATTCGACTTGTCCGACAGAACTCTAGTAGAATCTGATCCAAATGCATCAACCCTTTTGGCTTCAACCTCAACCACTCCGACAGCATCGACTATCGTCGATGAGGAGGAATGAGAACACCTATTCCATACAGAGATATGGGTTCAAAAAAATCCATTACATCTGATTGTGGATAATGGTATCCAGAAGAAATTCATTTCTGAAGATCTTGTGAAGAAATTAGGTCTTGTCACCACTCCACATCCTCAGCCTTACTATATCGGCTGGATGAAGGATGGGTAGGAACTAAGGATCACACGACAATGTCGACTCGCCTACTTCCTTAAGCCTTTTGAAGATGAAGTACTATGTGACGTGGCACCGCTTTCCGTAGCCGACGCCCTATTCAAAAAACCTTACCTATGGGATCAACACGGTACATATCAGTAACGACCTCTGAAGGTGATTGTCAAAATCCGGAATCAATGCTATGGTATACCAGAGCAACAACCCACATCAACAGTTGCTATGATATCTGCCAAACAAACAAAGAAGCTTATCAATCATGCTCAAAAGTTCGCATTAATCATGATAAAGCCCCAACATTCCAGGAAGATTGCTGCAACAAGTCGACTCACCGACCAACGCAGCTCCCGACAACATTCTTGAGGAATACCAAAACATATTTCAAGCACCAGACAGAGTACCTCTGCATTGTCAGGTAAAACACTCCATTGAACTTGTTCCAGGTTCTTCATTACCTAATGCATCTGTTTACAGAAGATCCATTCTCGAAAATGAAGAGATTCGCAGGCAAATCCGAGATTTGATCGACAAGGGTCATATCTGCCCCAACCCCTCTCCTTGTGGAAGTCCAGTCATCTTAGTTCCAAAGCAAGACGGGAGTTGGCGCATGTGCATTGAATATCGGGCTCTCAACAAAATTTCAGTGAAGAACAGATACCCTCATCCACGGATTGATGAACTCATCAACAATCTGAAAGGTGCTAAATTCTTTATGAAACTCGACCTCAAGTCGGGATACCACCAAATACCAATCGAGTGCACTGATGTATGGAAAACGACTTTCAAGACCAAGGAAGGATTGTTTGAATGGTTAGTCGTGCCTTTCGGCTTAACCAATACAGCTGCAGCCTTCATGAGATATATGGATGACCTTCTACGACCTTTCATCGGTAATGTGTCATTGTCTATCTCGACGATATCTTGATTTTTAGTCGATCATGGGAAGAACATGTCAAACAACTTCGCCAAGTCTTTGACACTCTCCAGCAACATCGACTATATCTGAAAATCAACAAATGCTCATTTGCGATGACTAGCATCAAATATTTGGTGTATGTAATTGACTCTGCAGGCATTCATGTCGACCCAGAAAAAGTGCAAATTCTCAAAGATTGGCACATTCCTCAAAACATTCATGAACTACGAAGTTTTCTTGGTTTGGAAAACTTCTATCGACGATTCATACTTAGCTTTAGCCACACATCGCATGGCCTTTGAATCAGTTGACGAAAAGAAATGGGAAAACTATCTTCAAATGGACACAGACACGACAACAAACTTTTGAACAAATCAAAAACATGCTTTGTACTACACCAGTACTTGTGTTACCTAATTTGCATCCCTTTGAGATTAAGACGGATGCATCTGACTATGCCCTCGACCCAGTGATCACTCAGTTAAGTCACCCAGTCGCGTTTCATTCTGAAACTTTCGGCGCCACTGTTAGAAGGTACTCAATGTATGAAAAAGAACTATACGCCATTGTGCAAGCTCTTAAGCAATGGAGACACTACATTCTCAACAAGGAAACGGTCATCCTCACGACCATAAACCTTTGTAGTTCGCTTCGTCCCAGTTGAAACTACAGACAACCCGACAACTCAAGTGGATTAATTACCTGCGACAATTTCATTTGGTAATTAAGTACAGGAAAGGAAAAGCCAATGCCACAGCCGATTGTCTCAGCAGACCACCCATTACTCTACTGTCTATAGTGATGAGTATGCAGGGTTACGACACCACTACTTGGCCACAATTATATTCGGTAGATTGTGATTTCTCCACAATCTACCGACAGCTTCAGACCGACACGTTGTCGACTACCGACTACTTCCTAAAGGACACCTTGCTATACAAGCTTGGACAACTTTGTGTAGCGACCGGTGAGCATCGATAGAAGCTCATTTGGGACGTGCACTACAACAAGACTGCAAGACATTTTGGAGTCACAAAAACACTTGTTATCCTCCAAAAGTATTTTCACTGGCCTTCACTTAAATCTAACGTCAACAAGTACGTTCGATCGTGCATGGTTTGTGCCATTGCTAAATCGTTGAATCGACGACAAGGACTATACAGACCCCTTCCAGTTCCTAGTCAACCATGGGAATCTATTTCGATGGACTACTTGACAGTATATCCTGCTACCAACAATCAGCATGACGCGATATTAGTAGTAGTCGACAGATTTTCCAAGATGGCTATACTCATACCATGCAAGAAGACTACGACAGCACAGTAGATTGCTCAGCTCTTCTTTGAACATGTGTGGAAACATTATGGCCTCCCGACAACCATTATTTCCGACAGAGATGCTAGATTTGTCACCACCTTTTGGCAAACTCTCTGGCAATAGCTCGACATGAGACTTTCTTTGTCGACAGCCTTCCATCCGCAGACAGACAGACAGACGAAAGTTGTAAATCGCTTAGTCGTACAACTGCTTCGCATGCACAACCACAAGCATCGTCAAACATGGGATGGCAACCTTTCATACATACAACACAGCTATAATCGTGCTCAACACATCTCTACGGGAAAGAGTCCATTTCAGATCCGTTACGGATTTCAACCCTCAGCGCCTATCGACTTAATCAATTCCTCGACACAGTCAAACGACACCAACTTCGAAGGTGTTGCCTCCTTTCCCACACCTGGGGGGAACGTGGCAGAAATCTTCAAGCCACTCGGTGTGTCCTTGGGGGCAAGTCTTGAGTCAAGGCTGTCACCTTGTTCTTGACTCCTCCATTTAAGCTCAACTCCTAACGAAGCCAAGGGGGGTAGACCCTATTAAGTTACTAAGGCAAAATTATTTAGTATGGTGATGTTAAACTGAATGAGTTACTTAGGAATTTGAAATTTAACCATAAACAACCATAGATGAAAAGATAAAAAATGAGCACACGAAAGCACAATGCTAAGACACAATATATTTATATAGAAAGAAAATAGTGAGTGCCTTAAAATGGAGTCATAAAATAATCAATGTATTTGCATGTGCTTGGAGTGAATGTTTTGCGATTGCCTCTAGGTACGTTTCAGTTAATGTGAAATAAGAGTTAATTAAAATTAGGCGAGGGGGAGGACTCCAGATATACCCGAGAGTACTTAGAGTATGTCCAAAACTAAACCTTCACAACTACCCGCAAGGAATATGTGGGATGAATGGAGTCTCTGAGACTGTTGTTCATAATGCACCCGAAGGTGTAACAGAGATTGGCGCCTCGAGGTCAGTTTTCAGGAGTTCCCGCTTCCTTTGCATATTTTGCCACTGCTTACAGTTTAATCGAGGCATTGGATTTTCTCCTGATGATGGTTGATTGGGGAAGGTGAAGACTAATTAAACTAGTCACTCACGTTGCTTTTGATGCAGCTTGACAGATCGGACAAACTGCAGCCAAGTACAGAGCATACACACCGGAGTCTTATCAATTTTAGTGAGTTTTAAACGATGTGTTTTCTTAGAAAGAAAAAACCTCCAGGAACCTCTTTAATCCAAGTGGACCTCAATCGAGGAATCAAGGAGGGGGTTGACTTTAGAACAATTACTTACAGAAATTAATGATAAGTAGCAAGCAGAAACAAATCAGAAGTTTTCTAATTATTCCTACCACGCATCTCTTTCCCCTTGCGTGTCAATCGAGAAGTCATGGGGGAAGTATTCAAGTTACTTTGATACTGAAATGTGGAACATATGATAGAGTAATCAAAGCATGTTGTTCTGCATGAATGAAACTAATCTGAAGCGAACAAAAATAAGACAACGCGAAAAATAACAAAAAAGGCGCAAATCTCCCCAGGGGGGATGGGGAATGGGCTCGAAAGAGCCTATTCGGAGAAAAATTTTATTATCTGCTGTTACAACATCAGTAAAATGATCTGAATCCTCTTGGTTCTTATATAGGATGAAACCAAGATCTTGAAACTTTCCCAAAATTTAAAATTTACAATCAAAGGGGAGCCCCCTGGGGGGATTTGAACGATCCCAAAGCCACTTTCGAGCAGCAGTTTCTCTTCTTTCTGTTATGCCTGCTAAAATACGGCGAGCATGTTAGAATGAAATATGCCCAAAAGCACTTTGAAACTACCTTTGGGTCAGCCTACTTTAGACCAAACAAAACTGAGTTAAAACTAGCTAAAACGGTGAAAAAGGAACCAAGGAAAGCAAGCTTTCCTTGGGATGTTGGCTTGCTGTTTGGAAAGCCAATGAGATATGCACTGATTGCTGGATTTAATCTTTTTAAAACAGAAACAGAAATCTAACGCATGCAACCTATGGATTTTCTTTAAATTGCCATGTAAAACGACAATTTCCCTGAACTAGATCTAGAATGCTTAATGAGACCTTTTAGAAATGAGATCTAGACTATGAGATTTGAAATAATAGATCTATGTAAGTTTTACTTTAATATGACAGATCTAAATGATAACAAAGCTTGTAACCAAAGTAACCAGGTAAGACTTGGATTTTTTCAAGGAGGAAGAGAGAGAAAGAGTGTTGGAAGCCTTGAAGATCAACCGTGCAGCTTTCCAGTGGAATGTCGAGGGACTATGCCTTTGAGAAATTTTGGAGAAAGTGAGGAAGCAAGCTAGATCAGCACACTCTCCAAGCTAAGAACCTGCAACTGAATCCAAAGACTTGCCAAAATGCTTGTGAAATCTAGTTAATACATAAACAGAGATTTCAGAATAGCATGAATATAAACTTATAAAACATGTTGAATCTAGATCTCTAAAACATGCATCAAAAGGAAAGAGATGGCCAATAAACTTATTAACAAACTCCTTTCCTATCAAAATCATAATAAACTTATTATCAATCTTTTGCAATGAATCCACAAACAATCAGCAAATTATGAACATAGATACAGGTTACTTCAGTAAAACATGGCAATGCTCATCCACACACACAATAACATGCACCGTCTAGCCTCCAAAGCTTCTCTTTATTTCAAATGAACAATAACAACAGTACAATAGCAACAGCACCTCAATCCCAGTTCTAACTAGCTTGGAAGAGGTAATCTGTGCTTTATTTATAGCAAAAACAAGAGATCTATCCCAAGGGGGGCGCAAATCCCAAGGAGAGAGATACTGCAGCTACATGTGGAGTGAATCTGAGCCTGATCTGAGTCTATCCAAGTCTGATCCGAGTCTCGATGAGTGCAACTGTCAATCCGAGAGCTGATCTGACTGACACCTCAACCTGCTGACTAAAGCATCCACCAAAACTCATCTAGATGAGCCCACACATGTGGAGGAGAGAGGGAGGGCGCAATTCCAAAGATTGCATGCATTAATGTACTCTCAGATCAGCCCATATCATCTCTTTCAGTCAAGGATTTGTCAGATCCAATCAATCCCAAGCCGATGAGACTAATTTCAGTCAAATCGGAGCAAATCCCAATGATTTAGGATTTGGGGTTTTCTCCATTGTTTAATTAATTTATCAATTAAATAATCAATATTTGATTTTTAGGGATTTTTTACCCGAGTGATGGACAAATCACTCAAAACTTAGAAAAAGTGGGTCTATGGGTTTACATGGTGCTCTTAGCTTGAAAATGAGCACCCCCATGACTGAAACTGATTATTGAGCCCACTTTTATTACAAAACCAATTTTTCCAATTAGACTATTAAAAAATAGCCTAAGTTTTGTGGAAAAATTAAAATTTAAAAAACTTAAAAAATTAAAAAAATTAAAAACCTAGGGGTACTTAAACATGTTCATATGAGTCGACCATGATGCCTAGCATGTTTATACATTGACACATAGACTCTAATAACCTCAATAGGCCTAAATGCCAAGCCGACCACCCCAACTTTGGAGGTTTTAAGTGAAAAACTCAAAAATTATCAGTCGTTTATTCAACAACCAATAATAACCAAGGGAAAAAACACCCTTGGCTGATCGGATTGACAAATAAAGTCTAAGAGACTGAGTCTTTTACAAACACTATCATGCTAGAAAATCTTATTACAACTCACCCATGGGGCATGAACATGTGATATAGTACAACAAGCACTTCCCAGAAGCACTTCTGAAGGTCTTCTGAAGTCCAAACAAATCATCTTTGTCCGATTCACCAGGCTCACTTGATAAAAAAACCACTAAGTACAACTTAGGTGGTAACATCTGGCTCCAACTGCGGGACGTGTGCTTGATTTAGTCATATGCCAAGGAGAGGATACGAGAACACCAAAATCTCTGGTTTATACACCCTGTAAAAACATCTCAACCTGACAAGAAAACCTCAGTAGCACAAGCTTTATATAAAAACCAAATGAACCATTAAGCTGATTTATTTAAACAAAATAAATGTAACTAACTAATGAAAAAAAGTTTTATTATAGCTAAGTACAAAACAAAAATGCGGAAAGTAAATGCTCTTTTTCAAGGAGCTTATTTTCCTACTCTGAGCATGATATAAAAAGGGTTAAGTGTAATCAGAAATCCAATGTAACCACCTTAGCATTTTATTAACATAAAAAAAAATTCCTTATCTTTAGTTACTAGCCAAAGTAAGGATACTTTATTCAAAAAATGCAAACCTGCGTGATGATCCGGAATGGGCGGGATGGATGGGAAATCATAGGCATGAATAATGTCGTCAAACTTCTTCCCAAATTGGTAGGTGCTTGCACATGCTGCTTCTATCCATGACTGGATAGGGTTGATATACAAATCGGAATGATGAGGCAGATTGACTATACCATCATACTGATCATCAAGGCTTACCGGATGATAACTCATTGTATAAGCCCCAAGCGGCTCCAAATCATAAGGAAACTCCATATGTGAAGATGATAGTTGAGACTAATATTCTACTAACTGCATCATATCTATCTTTTCACAACACTGCTTCTCAATGTCTTCATTATTGATACCTTTGTGCGCCTCTGCATGATATGACTCTGAATGACCATATAAGAGTTTTGAATGCTGCTCTTCTATACTAGGATTTTCCCAGGTCTCCAGATCCATGCTTCCCTCTATGGAAGTATAATAGATTGGACTTCCACAAATTTCTAAATAGACACTCCCCTTGCTGGATACAGCATAGATAGGATTCTTAATAAGATATCCACAAAAATCCCAATAGTCATCAACACCATCTATGTCAGATGTGATGGATTCTCCATTGCTAATATCAAGTTCCGATATCAAGTTCTCTTTGTCTTCATTACTGATACTGATATATGGCTCAGACTAATCATATGGATAAACTGCATGTTCCTTTTCCATATCAAAGTTTCCCAAGGCCACATGGTCCATGCTCTCTCCTTTAGATATGCCATAGACAGGAGAATCAACAAAACCATCAAAAGTTTCTGGTTCATTCTTTTCCTCTTTAATCATGTCATAGACTGGATTTTCCATGAATGTCCAGGACTCCTCATCAGCATCTTTGTCGGAGATAAGGGAGTCTTCGTCACTGGTATCATGCTCCAAGTTATACTTGTCCTCATTTTCATACTCATCTTCTTCAAAGAAAAGGTCACAAAGCAGTAAACCTTCCAGACTGTCATCATTATATGGAGAACACGTAGGAGTCCCATCATGCACATTACGGTTTTCATCATAAGTTTCACTATAAGATTCTGCAATGGTTACATCCTTAGGCTTGTACTGTTTAGCTGGTGACAAAGGGTAGGCCTGGTTTACCATGTATACATGATCAGGCTCGCTTGAAGTTGTTTCCTGACTACTGACCTCGGGATGTCCATGTTCCATGACTTGATTTGCAACATAACAAGTGCTTTCTTGGTGGAATTGTTCACAGGGTCTACACCATGGAATTACTTCTTCTACCATGTTAGCTAAGTCCAACTAGTTTGGAATCCTAGGCTCTTGCCGAGGAAATTTCTTTTGATACATCTGATTCTACTTGGGCTGAAAGTTCCTAAGTCCATTATTCCTTTCCATTGTGATTATTCTATTTTGCACATGATTCAATTGTGCAGAATGATTGGCCATTAGTTGGTTTTGACTAGTAACCAAGTTTTTTGTCATGTCCGTCACCTTTTCCATGGGATCTTTAGAAGTTCCCTTTTCTTCTGATTCAACGGCTTTACCCTTCTCTTTGTTGTAGGAAGTGTTTCCCCTAGTGTAACCTAGAATGTTGGACTTGCCTGAAGATTGCATATTCTTTTCTATTTTCTCGGCCAATTCCTGGGCAGTTTTCAGATCGGCCCGTTCTTTATCTCTCAATTGGTACCTTAAGTCACCAGTGAAGGATTCGATGTAGGATATGAGGATAGAGGCATTTTTTGGCTTGATGTCTCTAGAAAGGTCTGCAACCACATGCCTGAATTTAGTGTTAAATTCATCCATGGTTTCATTCTCCATCTTCTTTATGCTATAAAGAGTAGCAAGCAGATGTCTTGGTTCCTTCTTTTCTCCCCACTTCTTCCTAAAACCATCTTGGAATTCGCTAAGAGTTTTATATGAATCATCATCTAGGTCGAGGTCCCACTCTTCAACATCATCTTCTAAGGATAAAGCAAAGAGCTTCATTTTGACATCGTCATGGTCATGGGCAGCATCATTGCAATAACTGACCAGGTGCTTTTCAAACTTTCGAAGGTGAGACTTGGCGGTGATGACATTATTTCCCTGAGATATGGGGAGCTTCTTGATAGCATCTTTTGGAATGGCATAGGGAGCACCTGCTATCTGAGAAAAGTCAAGGGGATTGAATAATTTCGTCATTTCTTGAGATTGGTAAACATGACTCTCTATAAATAAGTGATGGATATCTGAGAGGGATTGGTCTCCTAAATTTTCAAGGTTTCTACAAGAAGTATGCCTATTCAATCTTTCCCTAATAAACCTTTCGGGATCAGGGAGAGGATTGAATAATTGATGGCAGTTTCTTCGGGTAAAAATTCTTAGAGGGATGTTAGACAGTGGAGTCGCCAGATGGATCGAGTTTTAATTTTTATGTTTTATAAAGACAAGATCAATCAAAAATTTTTGTCTTTCTAGTTATTTAGAAAAAATTTAAGCTAAGTCGTACTCGGGAACAAAAAGATTTATCCCCGGCAACGGCGCCAAAAAGTGTTGCCGCCTTTCACACACCTGGGGGGAACGTGGCAGAAATCTTCAAGCCACTCGGTGTGTCCTTGGGGGAAAGTCTTGAGTCAAGGCTGTCACCTTGTTCTTGACTCCTCCGTTTAGGCTCAACTCCTAACGAAGCCAAGGGGGAATGGGCTCAAAAGAGCCTATTCGGAGAAAACTTTTATTATCTGCTGTTACAATATCAGTAAAATGATTTGAATCCGCTTGGTTCTTATATAGGATGAAACCAAGATCTTACAACTTTCCCAAAATTTAAAATTTATAGTCAAAAGGGAGCCCCTAGGGGGATTTGAACGATCCCAAAGCCACTTTCGAGCAGCAGCTTCTCTTCTTTCTATTATGCCTGCTAAAAGACAGCGAGCATGTTAGAATGAAATATGCCCAAAATAACTTTAAAAGTACCTTTGGGTCAGTCTACTTTAGACCAAACAAAACTGAGTCAAAACTCGATAAAACGGTGAAAAAGGAACCAAGGAAAGCAAGCTTTCCTTGGGATCTTGGCTTGCTGTTTGGGCAACCAATGAGATATGCACTGATTGTTGGATTTAATCTTTTTAAAACAGAAACAGAAATCTAACGCATGCAATCTATGGATTTTCTTTAAATTGCCATGCAATACGGACGATTTCCCTAAACTAGATCTAGAATGCTTAATAAGACCTTTTAGAAATGAGATCTAGACTATGAGCTTTGAAATTATAGATCTATGTAAGTTTTACTTTAATATGATAGATCTAAATGATAACAAAGCTTGTCACCAAAGTAACCAGGTAAGATTTGGATTTTTATGAGGAAGAGAGAGAAAGAGTGCTGGAAGCCTTGAAGATCAACCGTGGAGCTTTTCAGTGGAATGTCGAGGGACTATGCCTTTGAGAAAGTTTTGGAGAAAGTGAGGAAGCAAGCTAAATCAGCACCCTCTCCAAACTAAGAACCTGCAACTGAATCCAAAGACTTGCCAAAATCTAGATCTCTAAACATGCATCAAAAGGAAAGAGATGGCTAATAAACTTATTAACAAACTCCTTTCCTATCAAGATCATAATAAACTTATTATCAATCCTTTGCAATGAATCCACAAACAATCAGCAAATTATGAACATAGATACAAGTTACCTCAGTAAAACATGGCAATGCTCATCCACGCACACAATAACATGACACCGTCTAGCCTCCAAAGCTTCTCTTTATTTCAAATGAACAATAACAACAGTACAATAGCAATAGCACCTCAATCCCAGTTCTAACTAGCTTGGAAGAGGTAATCTGTGCTTTATTTATAGCAAAAACAAGAGATCTATCCCGGGGGGGGCGCAAATCCCAAGGAGAGAGAGACTGCAGCTGCATGTGGAGTGAATTTAAGCCTGATCTGAGTCTATCTGAGTCTAATCTAAGTCTCGCTGGGTGCAACTGTCAATCGGAGAGTTGATCTGACTGACACCTCAACCTGCTAACTGAAGCATCCACCAAAACTCATCCAAATGAGCCCACACGTGTGGAGGAGAGAGGGAGGGCGCAATTCCCAAGATTGCATGCATTAATGTACTCTCAAATCAGCCCAGATCACCTCTTTCAGTCAAGGAATTGTCAGATCCAGTCAATCCCAAGCCAATGAGACTGATTTCAGTCAAATCGGAGCAAATCCCAATGATTTAGGATTTGGGGTTTTCTCCATTATTTAATTAATTTATCAATTAAATAATCAATATTTGATTTTTAGGGATTTTTGACCCGAGTGATGGACAAATCACTCAAAACTTAGAAAAAGTGGGTATATGGGTTTACATGGTGCTCTTAGCTTGAAAATGAGTACCCCCATGACTGAAACTAATTATTGAGCCCATTTTTATTACAAAACCAATTTTTCCAATTAGACTATTAAAAAATAGCCTAAGTTTTGTTGAAAAATTAAAATTTAGAGAACTCAAAAAATTAAAAAAATTAAAAACCTAGGGGGACTTAGACATGTTCATACGACTCGACCATGATGCCTAGCATGTTTATACATTGACACATGGACTCTAATAACCTCAATAGGCCTAAATGCCAAGCCGACCACCCCAACTTTGGAGGTATTGAGTGAAAAACTCAGAAATTATCAGTCGTTTATTCAATAACCAATAATAACCACGGGAAAAAACACCCTGGGCTAATCCAATTGACAAATAAAGTCTAAGAGACCGAGTTTTTTACATACACTATCATGCTAGAAAATCTTATTACAACTTGCCCATGGGGCATGAACATGTGATATAGTACAACAAGCACTTCCCAGAAGCACTTCCGAAGGTCTTCTGAAGTCCGAAAAATCATCTTTGTCTGGTTCACCAGGGTCACTTGATAAAAAACCACTAAGTACAACTTAGGTGGTAATAGAAGGACGAGAAGTGGAGAAAGCATTGAAGTTCAGAGATCAAATCTACAACATCTAGAACCAAGCACAGGAGATGTTGCAACGAACGAATGGAAAAGCTAAGGCCCGACACGACAAGCATCGTATTCCTCATTCATTCCAAATTGGGGATCAGGTCTGGTTACATCTAAAGAAGGAGCACTTCACTTGTCCATACAGAAAGATGAAACCTTTGCAATATGGTCCATACAATATCCTTAAACAGATTGGAGAAAACGCTTTTCAGCTCGACATTCCTGCATGCCTTGGCCTACATCCAGTTTTCAATGTAGATCTACTTTGACCATACCATGCACCATTGTTGGAACAGAATGACTTGCAGACAGCAAAACCCAAAGACATCCATCCAGATGTTCAGGAGCGCCTCTTCTTTGCAACACCATTATGGGACGACGCATATGCCATACAAGGATGAACTCGATTCCCTTGTTTCAAGTGGCTAAAGCTGAACAGCTTAGCGCACAAGGATAATGGTACTTATCTATTGATGTAGCCAACAAGTTTCCTCACCTGAACAAATACACAATGGAGACCATTATTTCTTAAGGAAGGAGGAATGGTCCAACCAGTAGTTGGTAGGTTATCAAGTATCGACAAAGTCTAGCACTGCGACTGCTTCGCCTACCTCGATAGGTCCATCTCGACAGGTTCGCCTTGACAGGTCCACCTCGACAAATTCGCCTTGACAAGTTCTCCTCGACAGGTTCGCCTCGACAGGTCCACCTCGACAAATTCGCCTTGACAAGTTCTCCTCGACAGGTTCGCCTCGACGGTTGAAATTCTGAATCGTTATAACTTCTTTGTAATTGAACGTAACGGGTAGTCACCCAAGCGTCTCAGCATCCTCTATAAGCATGTACACTAATGTAATATACAACAATTCTGATTCCTCCATCTTTCATGGAGAAGAAGTAATAAATTGGTTCGAATTCTTGCATTTTGTCTATTTGCATACTTTCTGTCGACCTAAGTGTATTTCCCCTACTTTGTTGTTCTTTTTATATGCTTCCGCCATAACAGAACTTGACTCATTCAATCGACTGTTGTCCCCAGCGTGCACCTGGGCACAGCCTAGATCAAGTCAAGCGTTTGATAAAAGTCTTATATAAGGTTTTGTGATTGTTTATCAAATTTCTTCATGGTATCAGAGCGTGATTGCTAAAGAAGGTGTGTTAAGTTGTGTGATACAGAACATAAGAGATTCAAGTTAAGGTCAGTTAAATATTATCAGTTGAAGTCATGACCTCAGCAGGATTGCGATATGAAGACAGACTGGATGGGCCTGATAATTTCAGCCCTTGGAAAGAGCACATAACCGTATTGTTCAAAGAGTTGGAGCTATGGGATATTGTTGGTGCTTCTAACACCATCACAGTTCCCACAGATGTTGCTTTGAAGACTACTTTTGACAAGAAAGATAGCAAGGCACAAAGAATCTTTTTGGACTCTATAAAAGATCATGTGATACCTCACATCATAGGTAAACCATTTTGATATTTGGAAAGCTTTATGTACTCTTTATCAAAGTAAGAATCATAACAGAAAGATGGTTCTCAGAGAAAAACTGAGGAATACCAAGATGACTGATGTTGATACAGTGACCACTTATCTCACAAAAAAATTTCAAGTTAGAGATGAACTAGGTGTTGCTAGTGAGAAAGTGGAGAATGAAGAGCTTGTTAGATATGCTCTTAATGGATTCAGTGCAAAATGGCACACATTTGTGCAAGGAGTAGTTGCTAGAGAGAAACTTCCTGATTGGACAAGGTTATGGGATGACTTTGTTCAAGAAGAAACTCGGGAGGGGACATTCCAGAATGGCACTCAGAGCAGTGAAGAAAATGTAGCCCTTCTTACCAAAGGAAAAGGTAAAGGGGGGAAGAAAAGGGAGAAAGACCTTAATAAGGTTTGTTGTTACAACTGCAACAAGTTTGGCCACTATGCTAGTCAATGTCCTAAGAAGAAGGATGAAGACAAAAAGGGAGCAGCATCAGCAAAAGTACTAGAATATGTTTCCCAATTTGAAAAGGAATTTTCTTTGGCATCAATTGAGACTAATATACATAGTTCAATAGATTACCATGACACATGGATAGTTGAAAGCAGGTCAACTAGCCATATGACCGGAAAGTATGGAGTATGAGAGGATAGAAGAAATTGCTCCAGGACACTTTGTTGAAACAGATATTGGAAATCCTCAGGCAAAGATAAGAGGAGTTGGAACTGTGAAATTCTAACTAGATTTGGGAGAAATTCTTGAAGTAAACAAGGTATTGTTTGTTCCAGGCATGATAGTTAGCAGACTTTCTATGTCATCATTGGAAGATGATGGGTATGGATTCTTTGTCAAGACAGGACAAATGTTTCTATATCAGGTAGAGAACCCAGTTGGTACCACAATTTTACTTGGGAATAAAAGAGACGGACTTTATTTTCTGCAAGGAGAAGTGATGTTTCCAGGGTCAGGTGGATGGTTATCTGAGACTGAATCTGATGATGGGGCAGTAGGTTCACAGATGATACCTTCTGATGAGGAGAATTATACTAGTAGGAGACTCGGTCAGTATGAAGGTTGTGAGCAGAGGCAGGGGTTTAGAGAGGATTCCCCCCACAATTCTCAGTTTAGAGTTGTTTTTCGACATGGATCTCCAGGTCACATTTCGAAGCAAGAGGGAGCTTCTTCATAGGACAGAGACCCAGGTGGTGGAGATACAGGCATTGTCGGAAGGACCTCCCTCGTTAAGAGGGAGTGTTAGTTTTTATAACTCAGTTGGTCCTTCTCCATGATTTTGATGTCACATGGGGGGGACATAAGTTGTATTTTTCCTAGTGAACTTTTTAATGTAAAGTGTGTTTTATGTTATTAAAGTGACTTTTGTACTTTATAAACTTAAAGTGACTTTAAGTTGGGGGAACCAAAAAGTGCATTTAATTTATTTAATAAAATGAATATGTGCATTAAATGAGAGCCTTCAGATAAAGCTAATCTCATCCTTTGATTAAGTTGGTTGAGTTAGTTAGGGTTAGTTTGGGTGAGATAAAGTATAAAAGAATGTCTAGGGAAAAGAGAGAGAGATCACATCAGAAGAAGAAGAAGACAAGAGAGAGAGAAATAAATTTCAAGAAGGAAATTTTTTATTTGTGAAAGAGAGATTGATCATCAAACTGAAGGCACAATTCCCAAGACATATGTAGCATTCATTAGACCATATAGCCAGACCGTACAATCATTATTGCAGACCGTACATGCACAAAAATCAAGGCAAATTGCAAACATGAATTTCGAGACAGAATTTTCTGCAGTTAATGTTGGCATGGTCCGTACAGTCTGTACTTGGCACGAATCTCGAGAAATCTACTGTGTATAGTTTGCACGTGTGGGTTGAATGTGAGTATTTTTGGCACGTATTTCAGTGCAGATTTACATATCAGGGTTTCTGAAATTGTTTTGATGTTGTTCAAGAAATTCAGAGTTGTTGAATTTCTGATTTCTCTCATAAATAAAATTAGTTCTCTGGGTTTTCCTCTGGTGAGGTTTTGCCCTGGGCTTGGCCCTAAATTTCTGTGTTGTTACATTTATCTTCAGATTGAAGTTGAGTGCATTGGTGTTTATACTTAAAACTATCAAACAAATTCATCTTATGAATTTTTAGTTCAGACAAGTTATAAATCAAATTTGCAGTCAAGTGTTTGATAAAAGTCTCATATAAGGTTTTGTGATTGTTTATCAAATTTCTTCAAATAAAATATCTTCTAAAGTTCAATATTTTAACATAATTAATCTGCATTTTATTATAGTTTAGCTGCAATTTTATGTCAAATAAGCCCCAAAAATAAGTAAACCCTAAAAACCCTACAAAATTAGAAAATTCATAACTCTAGAAATAGCCTTGAGTTTGTAATTTTGGTCCTCCCTATAAATTCTCCCATTGGATTTATCCATGGATCTTGAAGGGCGTCCTCAATAATTGCCCTAGCTGTTTTGCATGAGCGTGTATTATCTGTTATAACTTGCACAATATTTGAAGGCCCCACATACTCGATTGATTCTGAAATTTTTTTAGCAAACCATTCAGTAGGCTTCTCCTCCCCTGAAGCATCTATTTCCCTCAAGAAGTATGGGCCTGCAGGAGCCATGACAATAATGTTCACGAATGGCCTATTGGTTGTATCAGTCCAACCATCAGATATAATGGAGACACCATTACCACTCCAAAGACGAACGAACCGGTGCCAATATTTTTTCCACAAGCAATTTCTCCTTCCGTAAAAGGCTAGTGTGAACCTTTTCAAAGTTTGGTCCCATGTAACCCCTAGGGGCCTCATTCACTGCCCTTAGCATGCCTTGCCAATATGGAGAACGCACAACATTGAAGGACAATCCACATGCATATATGGCTCTTACAACTCTATTGTCTGTATCATCCCTCCCTCCATTGCCAAACACTTTGGTCCAATGTTTAGTCTCTTGCGGGGTTCTTCAACAATCAAGGGAACTTCATTTCCCCATTTTGAGAAAAACGGTTGTCTTAAACTCCTCCTTTCTGCCTTGGCCATATCTATAGCATCTTGCTCTGCTTAAAATCCCTCCACATCCTTTCGAGTGATTTTTTTGCAGTGGTGAACTCCATGATCACCTTCCAGCCAAAGAAAATGGGCCTTAACCCTCGTGTATGACCCTGTAATGCACATGTTGCAGTTCCACAAGCAACTACCACCACCTTTTTTTTCTTTTGGCCCAATCTTAGTCACTCCACAGGGGAGAGTCAACAGGGTATGCTGGTAATGTTTGTTGTTGCACAATCCGAATTTGTTGAGTTCCAGTTCCTCTCCCTCCCCTAGATTGAACTGTTTGACATGACGCCATTACTAGTTTGGTCACTTGTAGTTTACTCTTTCAACTTTCAGTCTTTCACTGTTCAATGTTTTGTAAATGTCTCTGTCAGTGCACTGATATAAATTTTTTTAATTTTTAATAATACAAATTTTTACAAATTTTTTTAAAACACAGCACTGAGCAGTGCCAGTCAAGCTTATTGTGCTTACTAGCATACACAGCAATTTGTGGTGTATGCTAGCAAGCACGCACAGCAATTTTACTTGTTGTGCACAGCAAGTAAAATTGTTGTGCATGCTTGCTAGCATACACAACACAAATTGTTGTGCGTGCTTGCTAGCATGCACAGCACAATGTGTTGTGTGTGCTAGCAAACACGCACTGCAATTTTACTTGTTGTGCACAGCAAGTAAAATTGCTATGCGTGCTTGCTAGCATACACAGCACAAACTATTGTGTATGCTAGCAAGCACGCACAGCAATTTTATTTGTTGTGCGTTGCATACACTAAAAAAAAATTAAAATAAAAACTTAAAAAGCTAAACGCAGGGGGTACATACCAGTTGCAGTCGTGCAGTCACCATTTATTGCTTCAACAACGAAAAAGGATCACAGGTAGGTGCAGTCACATGGAGAGCCACACAAAGGAAGCACGCAGGTGAGACTCAATCCAGCTAGGGTAGAATACACACGGTCATACCAGGGGCAACAGCAGAGAACCAACGCGTGGAGCAGTCGCAGACATGCAAAGGTAGAGAACCAGGTCATAAAGAAACAGCAGGAGAGGTCGCGAGAAAGAAGCAGTCTACCACAGGTAAGAACCCGATAATTCTTCTTGGATAAACTCATGTAATTTTATAAGGGTCGTGGCTATAAAAAGATTAATAAAAAATTATAAAATACATTAGGTTGACTTTAGTAAAAGATAAAAATAAAGTGGTCCAAAAATAAAACCATAAAGGTAAAATGGTTAAAAGGTAAAATAATAAAAGGTCCAATGGTTTTATAATAAAAACATAAAATAAATAAACCAAAGGTTTTATAACAAAACCATAAACAATAAATGGTCCAATAGTCCCTTTCATAAAGTAAATGCACTTAGGATAATGTACCACAAAATAAAAACCACAAGGTAAAAGTCATCATAAAAAGGTACACACAATGAGAGTGCTAGGTCCAACTCCCACATGTCCTAAAGTGCGCACGCTCCTTCGCTTGTCCACTTCCGCGGTTGTCGTGTACCTTGTGGGCACGTCCTCTGAGTAAGCAATTCATACCTGATATCTTACCTTTGTCCTTTAGTGTAATCCATGACAATACCTCATTGATGACATGTTGAGGTATGAATTGCCCGTGCTTCCGGTTTCGATGGGCCTTGCATGCACCAAAGGTAAGTGTGGGTGTCGGTTGTGGGAGCACGCCCAGTCATGGCCCACGCGCCCCACTTAGCATACTTGGTCGTTCCGGCGTTTTGGGAAAGGCATCGTCCTCGTGTCGCTTACTTAGCCACTGAACTCCATTCTTGTCCACTTGGGCACCCAAGCCAGCCTCTTGGGCAGGAGCACTTGGCTCCTTTGGGCATGAAGGTGGTGTACCTTAGGACGTTTGTCCCGATGGCTGTAACACCCTACTGCACGTTTGGTAGCACAACCAGTTGGGTTGGGTCCCTGTTGCATAGCACAGTGCTCACTTCTTGCAAGCCACAATCCCTTGCAATGGACTGCAGTGCAGATTAGGGATTTCAAGATCCATGACCTGCCCAGATCCTGGTCAACCATGTGCACAGAGGAATGGACTGAACTGCATATCAGAATATATTGTTCTACAAGATACTATTCTGAAAATAGGAACTTAGATAATGCCATCAAGTACCAGTGTTTAAATTTCATACGAAATTAAGATGTCTGAAAACATGAAAACCTTTTGCAGCTTAGGACTATGAAATGTTAAACACTAAGCTTTCATAGTCAAAAGGAATTTTCAACTTTTACCAGCTACAAAGTAGGAAACTTATAAATCAGAAAGGTGATCAATGCATATTGCAAGAGAATCATTATTCAATCAAATATATTTTGCCTTTACTATATCCTAAATGAACCTACAAGTTATTTATTGAATTTTAGCCTATAGGATTTATATAAAAAACTTCATCCAGCATGCCTACATGGCTTTCAACTGGCTGAAGGGCGATGATGACCTTTAACAACTTCACATTTCAAAATCTATTTCCAGCATTTTAGCCCAAATAGATATACTTTTGTCCAAATATGTAAGAACTTATTCAGACACCTCTAAATGTTCCAACACTCAAAGCAACTGAAACAAAGACATAAAAAAGAAGTCTCATGCCAACTTTCCTGCATTGAATCTAAGCTCAAAAGTATCTAGTTACGATAATGTAGTATCTATCTAGTTATGATGAAGTAGTATCTAGATTCTATCTAGTTACAATGAAGTCTTTATCACTAGAGAATGAAATGAAATTATAGTAGTGTCCACAGATGACCAAAAATTGGTCAACAGCA
This sequence comes from Pseudotsuga menziesii, assembly GCA_001517045.1. Classification (NCBI taxonomy): domain Eukaryota; kingdom Viridiplantae; phylum Streptophyta; class Pinopsida; order Pinales; family Pinaceae; genus Pseudotsuga; species Pseudotsuga menziesii. The sequence continues at coordinate 639,862 of LPNX010990890.1, read as the reverse complement.
CTGGAAAGTACAAGTTACAACCTGCCAAATGAGTGATAGGGGAGTGCAAAAGTCATCTACCTATTAAGACTAAAGAAAATCTAGAACTAAAAGAACAAGAAGAAAAACCTACAGACCATAGGGAGCTATCTATAAACACAATCTCAAAGTAGTAGAGCAAATATCTTACCCACACCAATTTTGGCAAACTTGGTCTCAAACACCTACATATCCAACAAACAAGGACCTTTAAAACTTAACAAGCGGGTGGCTTCTTACTCAAACCAACTGTTCCATGCTAGAAAATCCTTTTAGATGAAAGAGAACGTGTCAAGTAAAATGAGGGATGAAAACACTACCAGAAATGAGATAGAGCAACAGCTAACCTGAAAGCCTGTGTCACCTGGACTGAAGTAGAATTTTTCTTGATAGCCTGAAGAAAAAGAAAATTCAAAACTCTTAGCAGACCACCAAAGAGATGAGAAACAAAATTGAAAGAAGATGATTTTGTACTGGGACCAAACCTGGCCCATCAGGAATATGTGACTTCCGGTACAAGCCAAGATCTTTTCCATCTGCATTAATTACAACGATTGAATTGTAATATGCGGTGTTTGCCTCCTCGAAGAAGCTCACTGGTATTACAACACCCAACTCCTTTGCAAGATTTTGCATCCTGTTCATTAAAATAATAGTTACAAAAAAGCTTTCAATACACAGAGTGCTCAGACTAAAAAGAGAATATTTCATGAGTAATTTGGCACAGAAAGGAACGCTATTAAGAACCTAAAAAAATATAAAAGGTTAAAACAAGGAACTCCTCTTATTTCACCTCAAGATTGTAGGATGGCCTTTGCGAGGCTTGGCTCTCTGATAATAATCCTCTCTTTGGGCCTGACAGAAATAGTATCCCTCAAACAGCTCCTGAACATTCAGATTGGTATCAGGAATCAAAGAACAAATAACTAACGAAGGAGGGTAATGAGCCAAGTGGCCGACAAGAGGTGCAGGGTGTTATACATAAATAACTAGACTAAATATAAAAAGATTAAAAATGTAAATATACAAATACAGAATAATAATAATGTAAAGATCCAGAATGCAGAGACCATTCAGTCATACTTTACAAGGGTTTCTCAAATCAAAGAACAACTCGAAGCTGTGGAAGAAGAAGTAGAGAATGGAGAAATTGTGATGACCACCTTGAATGGTCTCCCTAGGTCATGGGACTCCTTTATTCAAGGCATTTGTGCTAGAAGAAAGTTAATCACTTTTAGTAGGTTGTGGGAGCAATGCTCACAAGAAGAAGCTCGAACAGTAGCTCGAGAAGAAAAGATGGGAAATGAAGATCGAGCTCTCACAGCACACATCAAGAAAATCAAAAGGGAGCACTATCATCTCAAGAAAGGTAAGTATACACACCAGAATCAGAAAGATAACCCCAGAAGATCTAGCAGAGATCTATCTAATGTCAGATGCTATACATGTGATGAGAAAGGACACTTCACCAGAGATTGTCCTAGAAATAAAGGTGGCTCTCACAAGAAGAAGGACAACAAAAGAAGATATCATGTTCACACTACAAAGGATGATGAACCTCTTAAGAAGAGAGTCAAAGAAGAAAGTGAAGATTCTTCAAGCGATGAAGAGTATGTTTTGATTTATGCCCTCGTGGGAACTGTTACACATGGAAGCAATGATTGGCTCATAGATAGTGGGGCTTTCAAGCATATGACGAGATTTAAAGAATCCTTTGTGAATCTATCTGAACATGAGTCATCCCACAAAGTGAAACTTGGGGATCACTATCAGTACCCTATAAAAGAAAGTGGTGAAGCTTCCTATAAGCTAGACTCTGGAAAATCTATGAAGATGAAGGATGTCTTGTTTGTACCAAGACTAAAGAAGAAACTTCTCTCCATATCTGCATTAGATGCAAAAGGTACGAGGGTTACATTTGTAGATGGCCAAGTCCTTATGTGGCCAAAGGGAAAGACTGTAGATGATGCAGTAGTGATTGGAGAGCAAGAGGGAGGCTTATACAAATTAAAGGGCCAACCAGAACAAGCTTTGGTCCATGACTCAGTAGAGCCAAGTGAAATTTGGCATAGAAGGCTTGCACATGTGCACTATAGGGCACTAACACTTGCAAGCAAAGTTGTTGAAGGTCTTCCAGAAATCCAGGCAAAGCATGAAGGTGTTTGCAAAGGATGTGCGAAGGGAAAGAACACAAAGAAGACATTTCCAAGTAGCAAGAGCAAGGCAAAAGGAATCTTGGAAATCATCCACTCCGATGTATGCGATCTGATGTCATCCAGTTCATTGAGTGGGTATGTATATTATGTTTCTTTCATTGATGATTTTTCTAGGAAGACATGGATATATTTCTTGAAAAGCAAGGATGAAGTATTCAGTAAGTTCAAGGAATTCAAAGCCTTGATTGGGAACCACACAGAGAAGAAAATCAAGACCTTTCGATCAGACAATGGCGGAGAATTCACATCAGATGAATTCAAGGAATTATGCAGAGAGTCAGGGATTAAGAGGGAGTTGACCACTCCATATAATCCACAACAGAATGGAATTGCAGAAAGGAAGAATAGAACGATTATGGAAGCAGCAAAGGCAATGCTTCGTGACCAGGATCTTCCTATGCATCTATGGGCAGAAGCTGCTAGGACAGCTGTGTATGTACAGAATCGTACTCTGCATAGAGTACTTGAGAACAAGACACCAGAAGAAGTCTTCTTTGGGAAGAAACCAGAAGTCAGCCATCTCAGAATATTTGGCTTCCCGGTGTACATACACATTCCGAAAGAAAAGAGGATTAGATCCTTCAGGAAAGAAGGGTATATTGTGGGATATAGTGAAAGCTCGAAGGCTTATAGAATATATTTCCCAGGATTCACATTTGACGAAGTCTCAGCTTACAACAAATCAAGAAAGAGACCTGTTGAAGACCTTGAAGAAACAGAAGTACCCAGGATCTGACATACAACAATGAATGAAGCAACTCCAAAAAAAGATCGAGAAATGAAAGAACCTTAGGAACCTGTAGATCCACCCCATGAGAAGAATTATTACAAAAGGAAACGAACATGGGTACGAAAGGCTATACTAGGTGCAGAAAGATATGGCGCTCCAGAATGAATACACAGAGAAAGGAAGAGACGTAGGCCATACTCTTGTTATGTAGCCCTACTGTGTGACATCATTGATAAAGAACCTTCCAACTATGAAGAAGCGACAGAAAAGAAAGAATGGAAGGATGCAATGATCGAGGAGTACCAGTCGATCATGAAGAATGATGTCTAGGATGTGGTCCTGAGACCAAAAGGGAAGTTTGTTGTAACTTCCAAGTGGATCTACAAGATCAAGCATGCTACAGATGGAAGCATAGAGAAATATAAAGCGAGATTTGTGGCATGTGGCTTCTCCCAGAAGGAAGGGATAGATTATGAAGAAACGTTTGCACCTGTAGCCAAGTATACTTCCATCAGATCAGTACTTGCTCTGGCCGCAGTGATGAAATGGAAGATACACCAGATGGATGTCAAGACCACGTTCTTGAATGGTGTAGTGGAAGAGGAAGTGTATGTGGAGCAGCCACTCGGATTTGAGACACGTGATAAGGAGACTCATGTGTGCAAATTGAAGAAGGCCTTGTACAGTTTGAAACAGGAACCCAAGACGTGGTACGACAGGATTGACAGCTTCCTGAGTAGTTTGGGCTTTACCAAGAGTAAAGCGGATTCCAACCTTTACTACAAGGTTGAGGAAGGGAACCCAGTGATACTCCTACTGCATGTAGATGACCTGTTTGTGGCAGGTGAGGATGGGTTGATTGCTGACACGAAGAGGAAGCTTGCTACCGAGTTCGAGATGAAGGACTTGGGTATGATGCACTACTTTCTAAGCATGGAGGTGTGGCAGAGTGCGGATAGAATCTCCCTTGGACAAGGGAAGTATGCAGTGGAGATCCTGAAGAGGTTCGAGATGATGGACTGCAAGGCCATGGCCACACCTATGGCATCAAACCTGAAGCTATTGAGTGATGCTTCATCAGAGTCGATTGATGACACGATGTATCATCAGATGATTGGATCCTTGATGTACCTGACGAATACGAGACCAGATATTTGCTATGCTATGAACACATTGAGCCAGTTCCTGACGGATCCGAGACATGTTCACCTGATTGCTGCAAAGCATATTCTGAGGTACTTGAAGGGTACAGTTGATTATGGGCTCAAGTATGAGGCCAATCAGAAGATTAACCTGGTGGGTTATGTGGATTTGGATTGGGCAGGCAATGCCACTGATAGGAAGAGCATTTCGAGGTGCTGCTTCAGTATGGGATCAGGTGTGATCTCTTGGTTTAGCAGGAAGCAGTCTTGCGTGGCACTGAGTACAGCCGAAGCAAAGTATGTCATAGCCTATGTTGCAGGAAACGCGCCCCCCTCACGTCCCCAGCCCGTTTCCTGAAGGAAACTCGAAAACCCGTATCGTAGGGCAGGGAAACGTGTTTCCAATTGATGGGGGACGTTTCTCGTGTCAGAAACTCGTTTCCTTCAAACGGAAACACGTTTCCAAGTCAAATTTCACTACAATCCCGCGTTTCCTTCCAATGTCCGCCAAAAACACTCGTTTGTTTAATTTTTTGGGTTTTTGCCTTTTTCGACTAGGGTTTTAGAGGCTTCCAACATGTTCTTTATGCCTTGGGTTTGTTATAAAATAGCACCCATGTCTCCTTTTTGCCATCACGACTTATCCCCAACGCTCATTGGCAACTCACGGAATCCACTATTGGACGTGCTTCTTGTTCTATGTTTGAGGAGAATGAAGATGAGCCCGAGCATGATGACTATTAGTCTTCGAGCTTCAGCTCATGTTTTCTTTATATTTTCATTGTTCATGTTGATGTAGTATTGTACTTGTAGCCTCGTATATAAAGGTTGATTTTGGAATCTGGATATATATGTATTAGCGGCTTAGCCTGACTTTGAAGGTTGTTTTTTGGCTATTTCCACTTGCAGTATGGAATCACTTATGAAATTATGAGCAAAAATGTTAAATGTGATGTTGAATTTAATCTGTAAATAATTATAATATAATTATATATATTGCGTTTCCCCATTTTCTAAATTTTGGGGGGTCACGTTTCCAACGCGTCCCTGTTTCGAAAACTCGTCGCCGTTTCCCCGTTTCGTGCAACTTAGGTCGTAGCTTGTTCGACTAGTTGTGAGGCAGCATGGTTGAGGAAGCTACTGTCTGATTTGTTTGATCTCCAGTTGGATGCTACTTGTATATATTGCGACAACCAGAGTTGTGCGAAGTTGTCAGAGAACCCAGTGTTCCATGACAAGTCAAAGCATATCGAGATCAAGTATCACTATATCAGGGATATAGTGCAGAAAGAAGCAGTGAAGCTCCAGTATGTTGCGACGGACGAGCAGATAGTCGATGTATTGACCAAGTCGTTAGTCGGAGTGAAGTTTGAGTACTTCGGAGAGAAGCTTGGTGTTCTTCAAATCGAGGTTCCCTCCAAGGAGAAGTAATGAGTCTGAAAGACGTCGATACACATGAGCCTTTCCAACATGGTGGTAGGCTGGGCCTCCCATGGTCATTGATGTAAGTGCTGAGAGCCTTTCCGACATGGTGGCAGGCTAGGCCTCCCATGGTCGTTGATGTAAGTGTTGAGAGCCTTTTCGACATGGTGGCAGGCTGGGCTTCCCATGTTCGTTGATGTAAGTGCTGAGAGCCTTTCCGACATGGTAGTAGGCTGGGCCTCTCATGGTCGTTGATGTAAGTGTTGTGTTATGTTTATCTGAGTTCTGCTCCGTGTGACAATGAGATGATCTAAAGATGATGAGGTGATAGTAGTGTACACAGGTGTTGCAAGGCATGTAATCAGCCTTGGGATGCTCCTTTAGGTTTTGAAGTGGCATGTAATCAGTCCTGGGAGATCTTGCAAGTTTTGCAAGAAGCATATAATAAGTCCTGGGATGTAACTACTTGATGGCTTGCTCACAGAGATGATGAAGACCTACATGGAGGCTAGGCCTACATCTAGCATGAAAAAGGGTTGGCTCTGTAGAACTTCCTATGACAAGTAGATTCGAGAGATAGCGCCATTTACTCGAGATAGCAGCAGCAGTGACGTTGATGATCCAGCTTTGATGATGATCCAATGACGAAGACTTGTGCTGATGAACTGTGTCAAGAGAATACCTTCCTAGTTAAGAAGGAGTTTTGTAACTTCGGAATGTATTCACTTGTATATTTCATATTGTATTTCATTGTACCCCGACGAAGATGTTTGTTCCTCCGATCGGGAGAGTCATTAATATAATTAAGTGATGTAAAGTCATTGAAGTTAACCCTCCATTGTATGTTGGGGCATTAGACCCCGGAGTTAAGTTGTAATAGGGTTATTAGACTCTCCTAGAGAAGTCGGCCCTGTAGGGAAGAAAGTCAAGTGGAAATTAAGTATAAGTAGAGAGTGAGCCTCTCTATTTGATACACACACTCACTCATCAATAGCGCATGAGTGAGAGAGGAGTAGTTTGCACAAGTGAGAGAGAGAACAGACGTCGGAGATCATCTTTGTACTCTTGGGTTTTACTTTTGTTATTGGTGCTCATTCTATCTCTGAGGAACTTGCAGGGTTTTCTCCTTTATGGTTTCCCCAAGAAAAAATCTGTGTGTCTCTTGTCTCTTGTGATTATTGTTGTGCATGTTATTCTCTAAGATAAGATCCTAGATCATGTTGATTAAATGATAAAAATCTACACCAATAGCATTTGAAAGTTGAAATATCAACAAGAGAGAAAGTTTGAAGTCTACATACGATAAAGAAATGCTTGCCATTATACATACCTTAGCGAAATTGCACCAATACCTTCTAGGGAGCAAAATCTTGATAAGAACAGACCACGATAGTCTTCAATATCTCTTACAACAAAAAACATAGTCAACTGAACAGCAGGAATGGATAGAGAAAATTGCTACATTTGATATGGAGATACTGCATAAAAGAGGAAAAGATAATGTAGTCATTGATGCCCCATCTCGAAAAGATGAAGTCAATATGCCAAGGACCCAGACTGGTTGGATGAAATCTGAGGTGAATATGCCAAGGTCCCAGACATATGTGACTCTAAGATACCGGACATGACCAAAAGGGCTTGCGTGCCCCGTGTGTCCATGTCCAACATAGACACGCTGACAGAGCATGTCGGACACGACTTTTCAGCATGTCCAGTTTTCAGACACGCGTGTCCCATGCTGTCACCAACCTATCATGATTCCATGACACGTTTTCCATCTTGATCTACACATTTTCTAGGACTATTGATAGATGAGATTCTTCATTCTTCCATCTTGACCTACCCCTTTTTGTATTTACTATTACTATTAGTCTATTCGGCATTTGCCAGTGGCATCCCGACATATATGTAATACATTTTGATTTTGATGACTTAATGAGAAATATGGTTCTGACTACTGAGTATTGACATCTTGATCTATGACGATCATGAGTATCATGAATTATCTATGTGTCTCATAATCTCATTGTGATTACTAATTTGATTTGTAAATTTGTAATTACTAATGTTAAATGTGCATTGATTTTGATTTCTATTGAATATTTATAAAAATTTGGATCTATATGTTTATATTTTTAATATATATCATTTTTAAAATATATATATATATATATATCTATATAACATGCCCTGATTCCGGGGGTCACCATGTCCGTGTCGAACACTCGAATCTCTGTGTCCTTCGTATCATGTGTCCTCGTGTCAAGTGACTTAGATGTGCCTTAATTGATGATCCTAATCGAAGTCCAAAGTTCGAATGGAGGAATGGCATACTTTGGTATAAAGGAAGGATCTATTTAAGCACAACATCAACGTTTAAAACTAAGGTTTTGATGGAGTCCCATGATTCACCAGCCATAGGACATGTAGGTTTTCTCAAAACTTACTACAATGCCAGGAAATCACTATTTTGGAAGGGAATGTATAAAGATATTCAAAACTATGTAGTCGATTGTGACATATGTCAAAGAAACAAAAGTGAGAATGTCATGACACCAGGGCTACTCCAGCCGTTACACATTCCAAACCAGAAGTGGGAGGAAATCTCCATGGATTACATCAAAGGATTACCTTTATCCGAAGGCAAGAATAAAATCTTAGTGGTAGTGGACCGACTAACGAAATATGCACATTCTATGGGTATAAAGAAAACTAATTCCTCTAAGCAAATTGCAGAAACATTCTGTAAAAATATTTACAAATTACATGGATTTCCAAAAATCATCGTTAGCAACAAAGATGCCAAATTCACAAGCAAATTTTGGTAAGAACTCTGCAAACAAATTGGGATCACTCTTAACATGAGCTCAACTGATCATCCCCAGACAGATGGACAAACGAAAGTTGTCAACAAATGTTTGGAAGCCTAACTTCTTAGTTTTGTCACTGACAAGCAGATCAAATGGTTACAGTGGTTACATCTTACAGAATAGTGGTATAACTCTACCTATCATACATCATCCAAGATGACACCTTTTCAAGTATTGTATGGTTATGAGCCTCCCAAATGGAAGGAAATCGTTCAAGGTGATGCAAAAATACATGCGGTAAAAAGTCAACTCGAGGAAAATAAGAGAGTAATGCAAGTACTCAAGGATAATTTAACTATGGCACAAAATCGTATGAAGTAGCAAGCTGACCAACATAAAACAGAAAGACTTCGACCATACAAACAATTATCACTTAAGCAACAAGGAAAGAATAAATTGACCCCCAAGTTTTATGGACCTTATCAAATTATCTGAAAGATTAGCCCAGTAGCAGATGAGTTGAAGTTACCAAACAAGAGTTGAATTCACAACGTTTTTCATGTTTCGAATCTTAAAAAATTGTTGGGTCAACGTCAATCTACTCAGACGACAATTCCTACCTTGGACGAAGAAGGGAAGATCATTTTAGAACCGAAGTTGTCATTGATATCAGGAAAGAAGACTACGCTCTCGAATCATCAAATAATATCTTAGTAAGTGGAAAGATTGTCCGAAAGAAGATGCTTCATGGGAGACCAAGAAGTTCCTTCAACAATATCCGTCATTAACTTACATTGAGGACAAAGCATCATAAAACAAGAGGGCAATGTTATAAATAAATAACAAGACTAAATATAAAAAGATTAAAAATGTAAATATCCAAATATATAATAATAATAGAATGAAATATTAAATATTAAGTTAAAAGGTGTGACTTTACAAATAGTCACTTCTAAGACCCGATCAAGACATATATTATCAAGGATCTCTATTGCAATAATCATATCAGACATTTTTATAATAATTTCATTCATTTTCTATATCTCATGTTTATTTTTTCTGCTCCACAGGGTGGTCGAGAGGAATGGCAAGGATGAGTGCTTGGATGTAGACTAATGAAGAGTGCAGGTATGGAGGGGGGCGTGGGCTGGCTGACAAGAGAAAGTGGTTGTGTATGCAGGGGAGGTGGCTTGTGAGCAATGAGTGCAAGGTTGACTACGTCAAAGGGCAAGTGGATTGCGCAGAAGGCTGGCTACGAGGATGAGGGAGGAGTTGGGCGACGTGGAGTGTGTTGGGGTGGAGGGATGAACTATGAGGGACGTGATGGAGGAGGGGCATAGGGAGGAGGGAGAAGGTGTGGACGCAGGTGGCAGGGGTGGAGAGTAGAAGTGACCAAAGGAGGGGGGGTTGCATGGGGGGGTTATGGAGGAGAGACGTAGGCACAGATGGGCACACAAAGGGAGAGAGCACGGGAAGGTGGAGGTGGCAAGTGAGGAGATGTGTGGTCGATGTGGTGGGGATGGAAACGAATGAGTGTGAGGACGAAAAGGGATGTGGAGCGAAAGGAGAGCATGCGTAAATGGAAATGAATGTGCACGTTGGAATGGAGCTTAGTGTAGAATGTTGCGATGATTGAAAGGGGGTTTATTTTCTCCAATGTAATTTTGAAAAAAATGGTCAACAACCACAATTCTAGGGAAACCCCGGTATACCGAGTAAAAGCCAAAAGCTAGAATCAAGCCCAAGAAGGGGCTCTGATACCACTGAAACGATGAAAATCATTTCTTACCAGAATAACCAGTGTAAATAACGCAGATGCTCCATGGATGGATAAAATAATCGAATATATATTTTGATAATAGAAGAAATGATGATTTACAATTACATTGGTATAGCTTATATACGCCTTATCGTGCCTTTTCAAATGAAAGGGTGCATCTCTTTATTTTTTCTAATTAATTAATCATTTTTGTTTATTAATTATTAATTATTAATATTTAATATTAATAAATTTATATATCACATTATGTTATATATTTTTATATAACGTTGATCTCATCAAGTATTGATTGTTCCCAAGTTGGAAGTAAGCATCCAACTATTTCAGGCTTAGCTAATTGATAAGTGGCTTAGCAAACTGCAAATAAGTGAGTAGTTAGCATTCAGCTGATTGCCCTATAAATTGAAACTGGGTCCTCATTGTACCATATTGATTGAGGTGAGAACATAATAGAATTTTCCTTGGTGACCGTGGTTGTTTCCCTTTCAGGGGTTTTACCATGCAATTCATGTGTCATTTGTTAGTTTGTTATTTCATTGCAATGATCGATCCTATGACCATAATATAAAATTCAAACATCGTATCAGAGTGGTTTTAGAGTGAACTCAAATCAGCAAAACTAGATAGATACCATTTCAAACCCCTGAAAGTTGCTAGCTTGTTAGAATGTACAAAGAACCATAAAATTCTTATTTAATAAGCTTTGCAATGTTGGAAATGAAATCTAGAAACATGCAATGTCTTAGGCTCACATTAGCCATACTGAAGAGCATAGAGAGGAAGGGCATGCCTGAGGGACTAAAAAGAAGAGAAGGGATGACTCTTGTGTTGTATGGAGCAAGGGATGAGTGCCACGAGTTGTGCTAGCTTAGAGGTTGAACAAAGAACCAATGGTGGCTTGCTTCGTTGGTATATTGGAGGGCGTTTAGTGAAAAGAAGAGAGGCTTTGGGAAGCAACCTTGACAATCTTATCTACCCTAGTGATCTCATAGCCCAGCACAGTGGTGGCATTCTATAGTGGAATATCCTATGGTTGGAAGGAAATTATGTAATGTCCTCTTCCGATTAGGCCTTGAGGCCCAAAACCGCTAACCTATGTGATTCCTGTGGGTTCGAGCGGTTACTGACAGCTAGGGAATCAGCTAAGGACTAATGCCATCCATAGAAGATCTAGGGCATCATCATTGGTCAAGAAGGGCCACCGGGGCCTAAGGCCACCTCCGTGCCTGCCATCCAAGCATTATTTAATGATGCATGCACTCTTTAAGTCTCCATCTGCATGCATGCAAGTCAACTGCAAATTAGAAGATAAAGTGACCTAATTAGGTCAAATATTAGGGTTTCCGCAGTTGAAAGTTATAAAAGAGGGATAAAGCGAAAGGAGACTTCACTTTTGATTATTATTATTTTGGGAGCTCTTGAATAGCAGCACAGCGTGCCACACAGCAGTTGGGGTTGGAGATGGAGTCTTTCGCTAACGGGATTTCGGCAGTGAAACACCTGTCCTAGTCTCATTCCGGGTAAGCCATACAGGTTCACCATTTGTTCTTACATTCATTCATACATTATCCAGTATATGGTATAGATCGTTGCAGGGACACGTGTGCAGCCGTAAGGGGGGGTTTTCAGCCAGAAAGCCCTAATCAGTTGCAGGGCCTTCAGATCTCAACTTTACTCCAAAACTCAGGCACCATTCTCATCATCAGCATCATACTCCGGTACCCGGTGATTATCAGATCCGTCCGTGCTCATCCGGAGCAGTTATCAGCAATTTCGGGATCCAGGGGGCATGAGCAACTGTCTCTCTAGAGCAAGTCGCTATCCTGCCTAGAGATCTCAGAAATCCCGCATGTACCAGGCATTCTCTCCGACACGGGAAGGCTATCAGTCCTGCAAATCGGCCACATCATCGGACACCTCCTTCATTGAATGCGTCACCCTTTTCTAACTGGGGTTCTTGCTGCTGGGGGTTCACCGGAAGCAGAAGAGATCTGCCCATCTCCGTTCCAGTTCTCGGTGGTTGCATACTATCTCAGGAGCAGTCTAGCCGGCTTATCAGTGGTAAGTGTTCATTCTGTCCCACAAACCCTAACCCTAATTTTTTCTATAAAATAGGGATTTTTGCATGGCAATTTGCATGCCCAGTTGTATCAGCATATTTGCTTAGAAATAGAAAATATCGGGATTTGGGATAATACAGTGGTATCAGAGCTATCTTCTTGGCCAGCTGTGGGCTTAAGAAATGAAATGTAGATGAATACAGGAGGAGACCCTTTTGTAACCTATAGGAGGAGAAAGAGTAGATACACAGGGGAGTTTGAGGATATCCAACTAGAAGATACCAATTCAGATATGGAACAAACAGGTATACACTCGGATAGGGGAAAAGGAATGGGAGAAGAGGAGGATCGAATGGAGTTTCGCAGCTTGGTCTCTGCATTGCAAGACTTAGCCAAAGGACAAAAAGATGTACTCAATGCCATCAACAGATTATCAGCGAAACCGGAAACAGGTATCAACAGTACACCTCCCTCACCGGTAGATCGGGGATCTACAAGCAGCAGTGGAAAGATAGCGTACACTAACATTTAGAATACTCCGCACATATACAGCAGACCTTCTATTAGGCCTACCATGCCTCACTTCTTGGCAGATACAGTAGGGGGCCCGGTCATGCAGGTAGAACCTAGCGATCCTTTTGGGGCTTATTTACAGGAGTATAGAGACTTAGGGGATGAATTTCATGCTGCCATGTCTTTTTCAGATTTCTGCAACATGAAGAGTAGAAACAGGCCCAAGAATTTCAACAAGGGTTTCAATCACAACTATGAGCTGCAAAAGACCTTGGGCAGGTTGACCATCCCAAACTTTGATGGGACTCACGGAGGATCAGCGAGGATATGGGTTCAAAAGTTGGATACCTATTTCCAACTCAACCCCATGACAAAGACAGACGCCATTAAATTGGCTACACTTCACCTGGACGGAGAGGCTCACGAGTGGTGGTACCACGAACTGGTGACATTGGGTCACAAAACCATACATTCCTACGGTGAGTTCACTCAGAAGCTCATAGAGAGGTTTGACAGGAAAGATCCAGAGATACATTTCAGGGAGTTGGCTCATTTCAGAATTTCAGAGGATAGCCGTTATGGTAACAGACGTGTCAGAGAGCAAATTGACTATGTTATTCACTGAGGCCCTCACAGAGCCACTACGGGGATGGGTGAAAGCCTACAAACCCCTCACTCTGCAGGATGCCATTAGCAGAGCAAGAGATCTTCAGGATTCAGTCCCCAAAAACAAATTCCCACTGAAAACCAATTTTCCTGTTAGGGACAAGGACAAGAAACCTTTCCAACAGGATGTGCCCAAGAAAACCTGGTTAGACGAGGACACTAGGAAAGATCTAAGAAGGAAGAAACTATGCTTCACCTGTCAGGAACCATGGGTACCAGGACACAGGTGTGCAGGGAAGGCGAAGGCTCACTACATTGAGGTATATTCAGACAGTGATGAGGACGACTCTGAGCAAGAAGCCACAGAAGAACTACGGGCAGCTGAGGAGGAATCACACCAGGGTGATACACCAGAGGGGGTCATTGCTACATTATCTGGAGTACCAAGATTCCATACTCTCAGGGTCAGGGGAGTAGTACAGGGTCACAGAGTAGGAGTATTGATTGATGGGGGAGCCACCCACAATTTCATTGACTCCGCTTGGGTAGCCAAGAGAGGTATTCAGACCGAGAAGTTTGAAGGATTCACTGTAGCAGTAGCCGGGAACTCCAGCATGGAGTGCAACTACTGGATCCCAAAATTGAATGTCGCCTTAGGTAACTATCAGATGACAGACTCTTTCTATGTAGTGGATGTAGCGGATACTCATGTGGTATTGGCTGTTCAGTGACTTTATTCTATAGAGAAATACAATATAGACTACAGGGCAATGGAAATGGAGTTGCAGGGGCCAGACGGCAAACGGGTAGTTTTGAGGGGCATGAACACTTATCCCCCAAAACCGGTCTCGTCACAGAGGATGGAGGCAGTACTCCGACAGGATGATATAGAATGGGCTGCAGAATGTTTGGTCACCTTCAGGAAACCCCCAGAGACCAGCACACAACACCCAAGTGACATTCAAACCTTGCTACATAAACATGAAAAGGTTTTTCGGGACCTTCCATCAGGTAGACCACCACACCGAGGTTTTGAACACATCATCGAGCTAGAGGAGGGGACACAAGCAGTCATCACCACTCCTTACAAGCATCCCAAAAGGTACAAGGATGAGATTGAGAAAACAATCAAAGAATTACTGGAGCTTGAATCTATTCGGCCCAGTTCTAGCCCCTTTGCATCCTCAATAGTACTGGTCAAAAAGAAGGATAGTACACTGCGAATGTGCATCGATTATCGAGCACTCAACAAAAAGACCATTAAGAACAGGTATCCCATTCCCAGAATTGACGAACTCATGGATGAGCTTCGGGGAGCTCAATACTTCTCCAAGATCGATCTTCGCTCTGGATACCATCAGATCAGGGTAAGGGACCAGGACATCTCCAAAACAGCTTTTCGCTGTCACTATGGTCACTATGAGTTTTTGGTCATGCCCTTTGGACTTACCAATGCTCCGGCCACTTTTCAGTCATGCATGAACCACACCTTCAGAGCACAACTACATAAGTTTTTGCTCGTATTCTTTGATGACATCCTGATTTACAGCAAAACTTGGGAAGAGCATCTGAAACACCTGGACGAAGCATTGAGTATTTTAGAAGAACATTCGCTTTATGCGAAAATGTCCAAGTGTGAGTTTGGCATGAAGGAAATGTTGTATTTAGGACACATAATCAATGCAGAAGGTACGTTAAGGTATTC